>SNQJ01S0054301.1:52095-78479 GCA_010110895.2 Picea sitchensis | reverse complement strand
AATCAATTCCCAAAAATATGCATGAAATATGATAAGCAATCATTTCTTTTCAATGAATACCTATTTAAGGGAAAGAGGAAGAGTCGTTTTCACTATCAAACACTTGATAAGGAATGCCCTCAATCAATTTTGTTCTCAATCAATTCCAATATGATGCTACAACATTTCAGAAATGCAAACTAATATGAAAACTAATGATTAAGATGTACTTTTTTCATTTTCATGCGAACGATGATCAATTCAATGAAAAACTTGTCTTGCCAACTACCCTTTCAGATCAAGGAGATTCAGACAAGAAAACGTAGATTTTTCACAAACAACACGCCCTTTTGCAATCAAACAAGAGAAATAAAATAAAAAACTCAAAAAGAAGGAGCAATAAATTGGATCAGATGACCTCAAAGAACCAAATGAGAAGAGTCACAGACTTCTAATGTCCTTCACTAGAGTTCCCGCTCAGTCGGATAGGAGAGAAGAAAGCAGGGGATTGATTTCAAACTCTCAACAGCAAAAACTCAAAAATAAGGAAGAAGGGCATAAAATCTGAACAATGAGGTGTTTACCTCTCAGGAGGAAGCATGTCAAAGGTCAAAGGAAGAATCATGAATCACAAAGCAGCTCAGCAAGTGAAGAAACAGGGTCTGGACCTCCAAAAAATGGAATTTTTGAAGAGATTTTGTGCAAAAAAGGGCTGGCGCTCTGGTGTAAGGGACACCAGGGAATTATAACACTCTATCCAACACTTCTAGGGAGTGTTGGCACTCTAGTAACATGGACAGGGGGGCGCCAGACTCACAAAACTCATAAAAATGTCCAAAAACCCAAAATTTTGATCAAATTTTCACAGGTAAGCTGAGTGTGATGGGGTAAAGAGTCAATCAACAAATGCAATCAGATATGAAGGGGTGAGCAAGGTCAGAAAACAACCAAAGAGAAAGACAAGGTCTTATGAGGAAAAATCAAAACCAAAAGTTTTGATTCGATTCTCCCCAGTGGAGTTGCCAGTTTCTGTTGAAGGAAAATCTCCCTGCGAGCAGGTAGATCTCCTCTTGAGAGCTAGACTCTTAACTCTTAAGACAGAAGATTCTTATCATGGACACTGACTTCCTTTTAGATATATATAAACTGATGTATGAGGAGGAAGGAGAAAAGAAGTACCTTTTACCGACGTTTGTCCCTGCACGCTCTGAGTTGAACTCTGATCTTTCGCTCCTCGATAATCCCTGTAGACAAACAATGGTACAACTACTTCCTACTCTATCAAGATTTGTTCGAAATAGGTCTATCTACTAAAGAGACAAATTCATGTGAGATTGAACACAAATTAGAAAGAAATAGGCCAAGCAAATTATATTAATGAGGACAAAACATCTCTTACAGTCGTAGATGGATTGCAGCAGTTTCGTCAAGTCCTCCTTGTCTACCCCTTGCTCAAAAGGTCCACGATCTGAATGATGATAGCTTCACTGATTGCTCCCTATGAGATCATAGGTCTCTTGCTTCCAAAATATCTCTATTCCAACACCGCTTATAAGATCATAAGTTTGGTGTGATTCTCCTTTTCCAATCCCCCTCTTTCACCATGAGAAAGATTTCTTATATAGCCTTGGAGAGGCTTTAACCACTTGAGATATCCTTGGGGAAGTTGAGGATTTTCCTCCTTCAGTTGAGGATCTTCCCTAAGATCATGGCTGGACTAGGGATTTGAATCCAACTTCCTTCCAAGAATGAAAGGATCCTTCCCCCATTCATCTCAACAACTTAACTACTGCCCAGAATAGGTAGCGCTCCCTCAAAAGGGCACTCAGAGCGCTATAACGCTCCCTAGTAGTGTATAGGGGAGCACCAACACTCCTGAGGGTAGGAGTGCTCCTGCAAAAGGGTTGATGCAGCATTATAACGCTCCCTGATGGCTTATGGGGGAGCGCCAACACTCCTAAGATAGTTATAGGGAAGCGCTCCCCTCCAAAAACTTAGTTTTTTGAGTGTTTTCAGATGGAAAAAGGTTCATGAGCCCATTTAACCTTTCCTCCTCTTCCAAATCAAGTGTTTGACATGTGCCAAGTGTCCTCCTATAGTCTCTTATAGGCACGACATAGGCATCATGGCAGTATGCTTCCCTGACACTTGCGACACTTGCGACCTTTGTAATGACGACACTTGAGACACTATCAAAGTGAGTATTTTTTATGTGTAACACATCCCCATGGAATTCTGGTAATGTTATCATTGGATCTATGCCTTCCATTGTAGAATGTGATGTACCTTCTCTATGCGATACTACTATATGTGTACTGTTGTTCAGACTTGAACTTCCACTGGTATTGCTACTGGTACTTCCACTTGTGCCACTACCTACACTGTTGTTGGTACTTCCACTTGTACCATTACTTTTATCTTGATCTCTTATATTCCTCTGACTATCAGTTGTTGGCTTTCTAAACAAATTTTTCTTTTCTGATGTGTTAATCATACATGGGGTTGTAGGTTCTTCTCTGATTTGGATCTAGACATGGGTACTTGCTTCCACATTAGATCTTGTTCCTCTAGTCTTCCTTTCATATGTGGTGTGCAATATTTCTTCAATGTTCTCCACATCACGTAGATCCTCTACCTCTTCCTCATCACTCTTCAATCCTTCCCTCTCGGCTACTGCTCTTTTCTTCCTATTGATCTTATATTGGTAGGGTCTGCCACTATGCGTAGTTCCTACCTTTTGCATAATTTCCTAGATCTCCTATTGATCCATCATAATCAGATATTTCTCTTTACCATGCTCTTCTTTATCCATTTCCCCTTCCATCTCAGACCTTCCTCAGGTTTCCCCTAACTCCCCCATGCACACGGGGTAGTTTAGTTGTCTGCTTCCATGGTTAATACCCCTTTATCATGAAATAATATCTTGATTGAAGTGTACAACAACCTGATGTACCTTCCCCTTGGACCCTTAAGAAAATCCTGATCTGCTACAATGTAAGAATTCGATGTATCTACTGTGAAATGAATGATATACCCCACTACAATGTTGTCTAGCCAAAAATCTACTGCGCATGTGAATTTTTTATTCACCCTCTTCAATTGCGCGATACTTTCTTCTGTCCACTCCACTAATCTAACTATATTTGTTGGATGGGTATCTTTCAAACATGCTATCCACTACTGTAATAGCATGGGAAACTCACTAAAGTAACTCTCATGTATTTCACTGAATACGTATCTCTCCAACTACTGTCTTAGATTAAACATAGGGATTCTATTATCTTTGTGGGAAAACTATAGTTTCTGAACTGTCAGCCATATTTCAATCTCCTCTTTCATGGGATTCTAACCTACAAACATTCCATTTCTTAAACCCTCATGCTAAACTGCATGATATATCCCTCCCGATCTAATCTTCTGAGTTCCAACCGGCAACAGAAACATTGTTGGTTTCTTATGGGTTGACCCAGGTTTTAAATATAGTATTACGAACAACCCTTTGACCATCAACCCTTCTGGATACCATACGAAAACACAACGCTCAAGTGTACGCACAGTCTCACCGGAGATGGCTTCAATGGGTGGCTGTAAGACTCATATGTTTGCAACCGTGGGATGGGATGTGTTTCTTTCTCAGGGGAATTATATCTACTCATTGTTAGCCTTCAAACCCACATTAGATCTTATTCCAGACCATTGTCACAATTATTCTAATAGGAATTCATTAATCATTATAGCCACATGTGTTCAATGACAAGTATTTATCTACTGTAACACAAGATTCTGATCTAAACACTAGCTATAACATTCATTTATTTAAAGATATTATGCAGATTCCATTAGTTTATTATTAGCGTGTAATGTTATTTCCTTTATCATTTAACATGTTCATCATAAACTTACTAAGAAAATACAATCAGAAAAATTCCATACATTCGCACAAAAAACAGATATACCGTGGTTCACCCCCCTCATGGGGCTACATCCACAAATATTTGTTGCTTCGGCTCTTTATTAATCTTTATGAAAAATCTAGTGATCGCACTGTAAATCTCTTCCTCCATTAGAGGTGATCTCCATAGATCGCAACAGTCCTCACAAAAATTGAGAACTTCTCACCAATCCACTATCAAACTGACTCAAAATGGCTAACTCACTAACCCGTCGACAACAACTTCTAACCTTTTATAGTCCTAATACATTCTACTTATAAAAAAATTGGGACAAAGTCCTTACAAAAACCATAACCCTAAGCGAGTTAGGTTTGTCCACTTCCCCACTGATTCCTTCTCGGCTAGTCCTTGATCCAACTGTTCTTCAAGTCGATGCTTGTCCACTTTCCAACTACTCCGTAGCAGTTTGTCCACTTTGTAACTATTTTTCTCGCCGCTTCTTTTCCTCTATTTCCCACACTATTTTTCCTCTATTTCCGACGTGCTCCTCACTTTCCAGTGTTGTCTTAATTCTTTCTCAAAATTGGCCTGTGCAAATAGAGAGTCATAAACAACATGATGCTTCCACATATATGGCTGGCCTAACAAAACATCACATACTTCCAGTTGGGAAACATCACACAGTACCTCATCCTTAAAGGGCTTGATGTCGTATGATAGGTGACATTGTTGGCTAATGCAAAGATGTTGACCCAGGCAAAGCCATCCAATGTTGTATGGTTGTGGGTGTGGGGTTTTCGGAAAATCCAACTGCTTGATGACCTCTACTGATATGAGGTTCTTCTGGCTTCTTCTATCAACAATAAAATGCAACGGGCTCCCCTTCACCCACATATGTGAATGGAAGACGTGCTCCCCCTCCTTAGGATCCTCTGGTTCTTCTGGTTGGATTGTTGCAGTCGGGATAGTAGTAGTGGATTCTGCATCAATGATCTGTCTCCTTTTATTATTTTTTGAATCAAACTATGAGTTAGGGTTTGGCTCTTTTTATTTGATCTTTTCCACCAATGAATGTTTTGAGCGACATTCATCAGTGTTGTGCCAAGGAATTTTGTGGAAATCACACCACTTCCCAGTGTCCTTCTTCATCTTCCCGTTACCCTTATTTTCCTGCAGCTTGAACTGGTTTTCTTGAGGTTGGTTGTTTTGTGAGTCAGGGTCACCTTTACCATACTTTGGTTTTTGCATATTTGCAGACCTGAACTCTCACTTGTTCCGTTGCTTAAATTTCTGCTCAATTTTGATAGCATATCGATAAGCAATTGCCAGTAATAAGATGCCCAGAAACTCCATTTTGTTTTTCATGTACCTATGTAGAGCCCTGTGGTATTTCATAACCATATGTCACTTAGAGTCTTTGATACCCATCTTGGTGCACAAGGTATGAAAGGTATTTTTGAACTCTGACATTTTTTGGCCCCTCTCTTGATGCAACATGGTCCATCTCATGTATTGGTCATCATAGTTTCCAACAGGGTAATATTGTTCCTTGATCGCATCCATAAAAAAATCCCAAGTGGGGTTGGCCCAAAATATTCCAGTCTCCTTTGTGGAATTTTGTTCCCAGTAAGTTTCCCACCAATGTTTGACATGGGGAGAGCCTTNCTTTATCGAAAAAATTGTGAACATAGAAATAACCTTCTAGCAAATTTCACCACTTTTCCAAAGCATGTGCATCGATTTGACCTTCAAATATGGGAATATTGAAATTAAATTGTACCGTGAATGGGACAGTGTCTCCAAAGTGACTGCTTGATGAAGACACACCTTCTATTGTCGACAATCGTTGAAGGATTTGGGTAAAATTCTCCAACATCTCGTTCCTCTGTTGCACGAGGGATTTTGCAAGCAACAGCTTGATGGTATCTTTTGCTCCCTCGTCTTTCTTGTCTTCCTCCATGGGAGGTTTCTTGGGCTAACAAGAGTCGTTTTCCTCAAGGGAAACTATCTTAAGACCCAACTCTCTATGCCCTTACCTCATCTGGGACATGCACTAAGAAACGCAAAGGAGTAGCCTCCTCTGATACTATTGATTCGTATTATTTTGAGGATGAAATGAAGGCGGAAATATAATAAGTAAATACACATATATATTTCTAGAAACATAGATATATATAAATGCACAATTTTTATTAATGACAGAAATGTACAAAGACTGTAAAAATACAGAGTGAATGAACTTGCTAGAATGGTGGTAGCTTATCTCTGAGAAGAGATGTGATGGTTACGTTCATTCAAAAGAAGATAATGATAATTACAATGAGGCCCCAAAGGAATTTTTAACATAAAGAAAATCCAAAACCCTAACCCTAGAAGATGAAATGCCAAAAGGTTTGCGGGCCCTGATAGGGGTAGTTTATACGTCAACTTCCCAAGGGTGCAACTTTTGCATATGATATTCGTTTGGGATGCATGATAACTCGTTGGAAATTTCTATCCAAGGAATACACATGTTTCCATCACACTCTGGCTAAAGCCTACATTGTGACTCTGGTGGGCCAAAAAAATGATTTTTAGGGCCTCAAAATGACCTCGGAAGTTTATGACTCGAAAAACTGTAGAAAAACTGCCAAGGTGGAAACACATGTTTTGAGCCAACAAAATATGTGGGTGGCCACCGATATCCACCTAGATCAACACAACTCATCAACAACCATACCACAAACCCATACTAGGCACACTCAAGCATTTCTTCATGTCAAACTCATAAATGAAACCAAAGTAAACTATTGTTAAACTATTAATCAACACAATGTAGTGGGCTATAGAATTGGTCTATTTAGCAAGTACTAAGGAAAATAATGGACAAAACACCAATTTTGGGGGGTAATTAGTTATATAAAATGGATAATTATAGGCTAATTTAGGAGTCCATCGTACTCCTGAGCTTAGAGGTTTTCACAACCTCATGCAAAAAGGAAGGAGAAATGACAAAAATTGAATGTAAATAATTCAACTAATGACTACTGCTTAGTCAACCTTCTTTTATGATTCTTCTTTGTCTACTATTGTTTTTTATTCCACTTCAAACTCTATTGTTGTTGCATATTTATTTCAATTGTAGTAGGTACTGACTTAGTATAGAGTATTGTTGCAACTAATGATAATATTTTTGGTACCATAGTTGTTGATGACTCTATTCTGATTGTTGCTACTATAGATACTTCTTCCCTAATTGTCGAGGACTCTTGATCCAGAATAGATCCAGGAACCAAAATGGGTCAAGGAAGGCCTAAAAATCAAAGTTCTTAAAATGGCTTCAAAACGGAGGTGTGCATAGGCATCGTCAATACGAACCCAACGTAACTTGAACAGGCTCAAATGGACATCGTATGCGAAAGATATCACGATCTATTCCTTTTGCCAAACATGCAAAATTTGTTGACTGTACAATCTGTACAATGTTGACATGGAAACTAACGGTATAGGACATATGGATGTACATGTGATGTGGCAGTGATGTTGATTAGAATGGCAGGATGACAAGCGGACACGTAGGTAGACAAGTGGTCGAATGTTTGGTTGACACATGTCCTCATCCTTGGCGAATGGTATGGTGCCACATGGCCCAGTCTTGGGCCACCATGTGGCACCCATTCATTGGAAAATTTGGGAAAAATTGGTATGGAGTCTCGAGGAGTCGAACCCATGACCTTCGGTCTAGGTGACGAGTGTTTTGGTAGGGCCAGGCTACCAAGCCCCCCATGGTATGACTTAACACTATATGTTTAAACATTATATTTAAACTTGCCATAAAGTTTGTTGGGAGGATTAAAGGGATGGGGCATAGCCCCAACCCCCAATGCAATCCATATGTCTCTACCATATAACCTGACGCATATGAAAAGGACCGTTTCAATGAAGTTAGCTCCCCATATGACAATTACCAAGTGACTGTTGTGTTGATGGGTCATAGATCCCTTTACTCAATAGTAGGAACCAAACCCACCACTGAGGCCCAATTAGACTCTGCAACGTTTAATAGTGGAATGGTTCTCCAGATCTTGCAATCTATCCAGTTTATCGATGGGCTTTATGTTTTCTTGCAAAGGCGCCTCCTTTAGTTGGGAATTTCTCTTTCTTGTAATTTCTCTTATGTGGGACCGGTATAAGTTGTAAGCCGATATAAACCAACTTGGCAAAAAAACAGGATTAAGTTTAACTACTGGAGAAGAGGCTGAGCTTGGGATATCCCACTACTCAAGCATGAAGACGATTGTTTTATACCACAGGCCTATTACTAATACATTAACCATGTGAGAATCCAATTACTATATGAGATACTAATTATAAGAAAGAAAACACATATGCGGTAAAATAATGGAAAGAAAAATAATTCACCTACTCTAATCATCCATCACATAATAACACAATGATTCATCTTCATCATTAAAGAAAAGAACAGTAAAACATTGCATCAGATAACTTAACAATAGATTTAATATCTCTTACTCATTACAGCATTCATTCATGAGATGAGAGAGGAAATAGTTCTTCTCCACGTCCAATCAAACATGCATTTGTTGAAAATAACTTGTCTCTAGTCCAGAAGAACTTCTCTATTAAAGGTAGCTCGGAAATAATTCTTATCAAAACCAAAAAATAAGAGTTTCTTGCAGCAACCATTGACCCTTAACTAATCGGTTGATGCTCTTATTTATAACATAAAATTAACTAAATTCCCCGAGGTGTAGGACAGTCGGTGATGGAGTGTGTTGTTAAGCCACTCCGTGATGTTAAAGTCACCGGTTCGAAACCTGTGGGGACAAAAAATCCAACCATGTTAAGGGTTGGTGTGGCTCAGGCCGGGTGCGATCCCCGGGTGATTTTGACGGCTTAGATGCCCCTGAGTCGCGGTTTATCAAGCCACAGGTTAATCGTGAGCCAACAGGTCCCGCACAAATTAACAAACAAAAAAAAAACATAAAATTAACTAAAAATAATGGCTAAAGTGCAGTTAAACAAAACAAAACTCACCACGCAACATTCTCTCCTAACAGTTTTCCAACAATCATCTCAAGATATCACTTTGAAAGGGTGAATTTTCTCATACTCCAACCAACTAATGAACAACTCCTCACAGGTGTGGGCGTATGGAAATATGTGATGTTCCATTAGAGCCGTGCAAATCTCTTTGATATTTATTGCATGTGCCCGATATTTCACCAGACTAACGCTTAAATGTTGCAGCACAACCTCAGCTCTTATCGGGTGTTCCATGCATTGTAGCACATGTCCTGGCATTGTGTTGGTCACCTTCTCTAGATCTTCGACCCATAATGAATCTTTCTTGGTGTGTGATTCGACTATGTCGTGCAAGTAGAGAAAGGCGTCAGGGGTGACGAACTAGGGGAGCCTTATATCCTTCATAGCCATGTTGATTTTACCCTAGTTTTTCTCGCATTTGGCATATTCCTCTTGAATTTATCAGTGCGGTTCCTTAGACATTCTTTCCCAATATTCGATCGATTTCTTTATGTGATCCAAAATGATTTTGTTCAACACTTGAATGTCATGCTCTTATTTACCTCGGCCCTGTTGGACTACACCAATGTAGTCGATTCACTCCACATCTTGTTGCGCCTTTTCGTACCACTGCTCCATATCCTTTCATGTCACGAGTTCCATGAGAGTATCTTCCTGGAGCTCAGCTATCTTCACAATGAAAAGGTGTCGCTCGTTCGTGAAATTTCTATAGGCCTCTTTGAACTCGTTCCTTGGGTACACTATGGCCTATGTGGTGTCCTGATCGTACTTATCTAGGTGGCACAAATGTTCTAGTTGCTTCAGGGCAGAGGTTAGCTCCTTTTCATCCCATTTAGATCTGTCGAGGGTGGCATCTGAGATAGCCATCCCCATGCCGATNGTGTTTATCAAATTTTCCTCTGTAGTGATGAGGATGGAGTGATATAGAGTGATCCTCTTTTTCTTAGTGGTTATTTGGATGATGGAATTCCTCTTCTGATCATAAGATATAACGTGTATATCAGCTACCTCGTCACAAGTTTTGGAATCTGGAAATCACCCCATGTGAGTGTATTTCCCAGACTTCTGGTGGTGTATATTTGTTCAAGATAGGGTCCTTGAACTTTCTTGTTGTGCTCCAAAATCCTGAATTCTGTTTGGGACTCATCGGGGTTTTGAGCATTGATATAAATAGAGGCGTCAGGAATAGAATCGGTACTTACTTGTTCATCTGCCATCAAAACGTCTATTTCCTACTGTGGTGCTCCAGTCTCTATCTCGTCTAACCCTGATTGTTTCTAGCTGTGCACTTGAGACTCTGGCGCATCTGGCAGTTTCATGTCTAGGACATTCTCGGCTTCCTTTTATTTCTGTGGAACCTTTAGGATTTAGACCTTGGGGATAGGAGAATATGTCTTCTTGGGTCCCTTTTCTTCTTCAATGTGCACAGGAGTCCCGAGAAATGCTTCTAGGCTCTTATCATCATCATAGAATTTAATTAGCTCACAGAGGGGGTTTGGTGCACTTGTTCCTACTGATACCTTGATTGTTTATGGTTGATTCACCACACCTTTTGGTGATCCAGTTGGTGGCATTGTGAATCCAAGGTCATTCAACCCATCAATTTCATCAAAATCTATAAATCCAAGGCCTCTTGTACCCACCTGGCCTTTGTTTGGGTTATTGACAGGGGATCTTGTCATTCCTAATAAGTCTAGGTCATTTTGTAGCTGATCAAGCACCCATTGTGCCCATTCTAACATGAGCAGTCCCCTTTCCTACGCTTCCTGTACCAAATGGATATCTATGCCTTGTGTTGGGGATATCAAGGAGCTTCTGATGCTTCAACTGCTTCAGATGCTATCCTTTCTTCTCTAGCCCTGAGGACGTATTGAGCTGATTGTTCCAGAGTTGTCGCTTGCTCATCCAGGCTCATGGCCTTGAACCTGGTCACCTTAGGGTTAGCCATCCTTGCCATCACCTCGTCCCAGTCTTGATAATTTTCGATGAAGATATCATCTTAAAACCTATCATGGGCATATGGCCAGCATGATGATACTTGTGATGTGTGCTTCAGGACCAGACCCTTCGGGTCGTTCTTGCGAAAATGGCCAGTCTAGAACCAGAACTCCAATTGGCTTAATCCTTCCTACTTGGCTTGACCGGTGTCGTTTACCATGTAGAAACCTATATGAAATCCATAAGGTATGAATTCTCGCTTCTTATCTTTTACCAGAGTAGCATTGTAACCTTGCAGGATGGTCTGATAATAGAATTCCCCTACTACTAGTCGATCGGGGACATAGATAGGTAACAAGTGTGGTGCTCCGGTGGCTCCAAAAACCCTGATGTAAGTATCACACTCATCCAGATACTATTGGCCAACCTTTGATATCATATTTTTGGCTACATATGATAGTCTTGGGCACTCTTTCTTGAACAACATAAAATGAATACGTGTGATAAATTGATCGCAGATGAGAGAGTAGGATCTCTTGTACCTGTTCTCCCATAAGATGTCGAAATATACATGGACCGGGTGTTCCGAGGTGTTCCATATCAAGTTCATTATGGCATAGATGACGTCTAATAAATAAGAATCCATATAGAAGGATGGGGTTTCTCCCTCTTTCGGCGTCTGGCCCTGTTGAATGCAAATGCTCAACTGTTTTGAAATGATGGCACCCCAGTTAAATCCCCTCCTTGAAATGGCTATAGTGTAACATAGAGGCATCCATGCCTCTGAAAACATGGAACAATCCTTCTCCCCATACAAACGACAAATGAGGGCCATTAGATATATATATGATTCTCTTAAGTTGGTCGTCGGGTACCAGCCAAAGGTCTAACTGGTGAACTTTTTATCCTCTCTCCACCATGAAGCCATCAACTTGATGGTGTATTGTTTCTCATAGAATCTTATAAAAAAATTAGTGTTCAGCCGCTCCTCCGGTTCTCTTAGCTTGTAGTAATTTTTCACCTCCACTGGAAGGAAAACCCCGACACACTCGCCATTATCATCTTTAATCAAACATCTTTGTGTGTCAGTGTGGTCGATGAACCACTTAAGGAGTTCTATGCAGGGGAATATTGGAGTTATGTTCGCTACCATATGCAGGTATGAACTTCGGATATTCACAAAAACTTCATCATTGAGCTTTCTGCTATCGAGGTCATTGTGCGAGGTATATTCGAGGAATTCTTCCCACTTGATCTTCTGGAAAATTTCTCCCCAGTATGGGAATACTACCTTGGTCCCTATGATTGTGTGCATGTCTCCAAAGGCCAGAGGCTGCATAAAAACCTTCTTGGTGGATGTCTTGATGACGGGTACCGGTTTTGGAGTAAATTCCAGATGTTTTGCGACCGTTGGGGAAGAAATTTCTCCCACATCTGGTTCCTTTAGCTTTGGCTCTCTTGGAGATTTCTTGGTGGTTGGTTTTCTTGGAGGCATTTTTCCTGCAAATGAAACAATCCTTTAGGGCCAGCCTACTAAGTAATATTGGATCAAAATGTATATGTGAAGTGAAACACATAAAATCCAGACTGATACATACCTGTAACGCTTGCTAAACTTTGTAGTTTGATACTCATGGGGGGAATCAAAATATTTTAAACTGCTCATTTCATTCTTATTTGATGCTCTAATGCTCCTTTGTGTGCAGAATGATCTTGTTTACAATGAATCAAGAGGATTTAATGAAAAATATCTTACCATTCGTATCAACCAATTAATCTGGGTGATGAGTGAAATTCAAACAAATATAACACCAAATATATACAATTTAATTCATCGTGGGTTGACGGTAGAGGCACAGAGGGTGTTGTGTTGCATCGGTAGGTTCAAACGGTCCTTTTGATTCAAGCATGAATTAGAAACTAATGCGAGTTTTGGAATTGATTATCTCTTTAAATGCATCGAATCTAAACATATCTAGCATTAAAATGTCCCATCGTGTCGCTTTCCTAGTGGGGAAGTCAGGAATTGGCAAGGTTCTACGGGAGTTTTCATTGATGTTTGTTTGCAACAAACCTCTGACGCCGATCGATTTCTCCACACGGGTTTGACGCGACATAACTAGATCGAGATAAAAACTAAATCGTAAGGCTAACCAATCCAAGAAGGATACATGGCAAATGAGGACAGGTGGTTTGATCATGTACATCAATCGAAGTCGTTTTTTCAACAAGATGCGTGTGTTAAAATAACACTGGGATTGTCGATACCAAAAAGGT
This sequence comes from Picea sitchensis, assembly GCA_010110895.2. Taxonomy (NCBI): domain Eukaryota; kingdom Viridiplantae; phylum Streptophyta; class Pinopsida; order Pinales; family Pinaceae; genus Picea; species Picea sitchensis. Next base: position 65,346 of record SNQJ01S0054301.1, on the reverse strand, counting down.
ATCAGGGAACGACGATTGGGGATAAACTTATCACATTTTCTACGGACTAGCTATCTCACAAACTTGCCGATGCTGAAATGCTTCAGGGATCGGCTATCGATGATTCTTTTATTTCTTCGTTAATGTTTACTCTCTTTGCCTTTCATCGATTCCCGAATGAGATCAGATATCAGTGATATAGTTGTGTAATGTTCATCGTGAAAGAGAGATTCCTTTTTCTGATTCTGAAATGCTTCAGGAATCAACAACTTCAGTTTTTTGAGTGATTCTTTTACACATCTTAATTCCTTTCGATGCCAAATTTTGGGCGCATTGGGTTAAAGATTTTGGTTGTTTGATTCCTTATTTAATTGTTAATATTCTTCAATTTATTTTGGTTTTCATGAGTTAGACAAACTTGAATAGTCAGCAAAAACATTTCTTAGAAGCAAAAGATGAATTCAAACAGTGCAAAGCTTAAGTGGTACCCAAAAAGTGAAAAATTGACAAAGACTTTTTAGGGTGTGTTGAGTGCTCAACAAATGGCGACTTACTGGGTGAAAGAAGAATCGTTGTTCCTCCTTAAGGCTTGGCTGAAGAAAAAGTTGGTGGAGAAATTAACTGGTTTTAAATCAGAGCCTCTTGTACCCTTGCATTTGAAATTCTCCGGTTGATGCTTCCAGGTCTTCCTGTGGGGTTTTCCACATTTATTCCTCCTTCGTCTCCTGTAACCCTGACTCATGCCCTTTTTGACAAAAATCTAGTAAAGTATTCACTAGCATGAAACCTTTAGTTACCTTTAATCACTTTCTACGGTGTTTCTCCATTGCCAACGAGCGTCCATAGCCCCGATGGAGTCACCCCGACATCACATACCTTGCTTCGCTACCAACAAGCATCCATAGCCCCCACAGAGTTATCTTCATACCCTCTTCTGCTATTCACTCGTTTGATAAAGTCAATTTTATTTCAGCAAAATGCCCTGAGCGAGTGGGAGAGGATGATGTCTGTTTAATTTGCAAAGTGATATGGTTAAGGTGAATCCTTTGCTAGCTTTGTCTTCAGGGTTCATGTGGTCCTTTTCGGATTACCAAATTTCCCTTAAGGTTTCACCATACCATCGGTCAGACCTTTCTACATTTCTCCAAAGTTGTTCATCTTCGCAGGTTAGATAGAGGACCCCTCAGAGCAACCGCAGGTTCCCCGATGCTTTCTCGTGTTGTATGTGAGCGATGAGTTAGGAACAGAGTCCACCATGTCACATGATTTGAGTTCAACCATTGTCTTGCTAAACACAACCTTTCAAAAAGTGAAAAACATAAAACAACAAAGGAAAACAAAAACGCATTTTGCAATTGACCTAACTAAAAATAAAAATCATGAAAACAATCACATAAAACATTTTTTTTTTTAATGGAAATATTGTTTTAGGGCTTGGCCATTTACTGGGAGGGCGTCAGGTTCCCCCCTTAGACTCTGTAACCAATAAGTGCCTGCCCCAATATTCTCGACCACCTAAAAAGGTCCGAGCCATAGATTCTAAAACTTAGAATGTTTTCCTTTAGGCTCATTTGCTCTGTCCCACTTCAGAACTAGGTCTCCTACTTCAAAAATTTTCTCCTTAGCCTTAATCTTGTCAAACCATCTTTTAACGATCTGCTGATGGGATATAAATTTTGATTTATCCTTTTCCCTTTCTTCTTCCAGCATGAGTAGGGTGTCGATTCTCTGTTGTATGACTGATGAAGGCTCTCCCATGGCATCTTGAGCCAATTGAAGAGATGGAAGATAAAGCCTGTTTAGGAGAATGGCTTCCTGCCCATATACCAGAAAGTACAGGGAATTTCCTATAGCTTCCTTGGGTGTGACCCTATCGGCCCATAAAATTTTATGGAGTAGATTATGCCAATTCCTTTGGTTGTCTGCAACCGTTTTCCTCAATATTATCACTAGGTTCTTATTAGTTGATTCTGCCACTCCGTTTCCCTGTGGATAATAATTTGCAGAGTACCTAATTATGATTCCTTTGACAAGGGAAAAATCTATTATTAAGGTGGAAGAAAATTAAGATGCATTATCAGAAAAAATAACAGAAGGGACATTGAACCTTGTGATTAGTTGTTGTTCTATGAATTGGATCACCACCTTCTCATTTACGTGAGTCAGAGGGATGGCCTCTACCCATTTAGTGAAATAATCAGTGGTAGTAAGTATGTACTTATGGTGTTTTGAAGATCTTGGTGTAATTTCTCCTATGATATCTAACCTCCATTGCTCAAAAGGTCTAGAAACAGTCACCGGTTGGAGTGGAACTGTTTCTCTCTTCTCTCTCCTAGTGCTTATTTGACAAGTTTTATAGTTCCTAGCATATGTGTGAGCGTCCTTGAACAGGGTAGGCCAATAATATCCATCTCTCGGTATCTTATGAGTGGTGGTTTTTTCTACCAAATGTCCATTAGCAGGGCCATCATGGAGCTCTTTCAGAACTTTGTCTGCATCTTCATGTTTGAGGCATCTTAAAAGTACCCCATCATAATTAACTCGGAAGAGTACCGAGTTTATGAGGTGATATTGTGATGATTTTAACCTGAGAGCTCTCCTTTCCCTAGGGTTGATATTTTCTGGACAAGTTCCATGGTGCAGGAGATAATTCAACTTCTCATACCATGACTCTTTCCTTGGGGGATTGTATAAATCTTCACCACACCATAATGAAATTTCATTTTCCCATCCGGGGTCTTCATTTGCTTGGTCCTGGGCTTTAGCTGCAAGTTTTCATAACCCTTTCCCTTTAACCAGTTTGGTAGGTTTTATATTTAGATCAAATTACTGAACTACTGCCATCCAGATCCCTCTTATTCCCCCCATTTCTTGTCAAGTGAACAAGGATCAGACTACAGGGTGAGGTACGATTACCTTGGTGTGATTCTTGAGGATGTAAGATCTGAAGTGTTTTACTACCTTATATACTGCATAGGCTTGTTTATCTATAGCAGTATAATTTAGTTCAGCTCCTTGGAGGTTAGTGCTCATGAAAGACACCAGGGCCTCATTGTTGTCATCATCCTTCTGAGTCAGTACTGCAGCTATCGAAGAAGCGAAATTATAGAGGAAGAAATGTCTATTAAAATCGGGGCTTCATAAAACGGGGGCTTGAGATATAGCAGTTTTAATATTGCTGAAGTCATCCTTTCGTTCATCGTCCCACTTGAATTCATCATCCTTGTGGATCATTTTTTGTAACGGTCTGACAGTCTTGATGAAATCGGGGCTAAATTTTCTTACAAAAATGATTTTCCCAAAGAAGGATTGCATTTCCTTTTTGTTGTGAGGTAATGGGAGCTGAGTTATATCTTTGACTTGCTCAGGGTCTATACGACTATTGTCTTGGGATATAATATGACCTAATATCTTTCCTTCCTCCACACCAAAGGTAGTTTTCTTAGGATTTAAAGATATACCCTATTTTCTACTTCTTTCGAAAATTTGGGTTAAGTGTTGGATGTGCTCCTCTCTGTTCTTTGAATACACAATTATGTCATCCAAATACACTACCACACACTTGTTGATTAGTCCCCAAAATGATACATTCATGGCTCTTTGGAAGGTTTCTCCCGCATTGATTAACCCAAAGGGCATGTGTTTATAAGTGAAAGTTCCCCACTTGGTTCGAAAGGTAGTTTTCAAACAATCTTCCTCTGAAACCAGAACTTGGTTGTAACTTGAAAAACCATCGAGCAGGGAGAAAATATCAGAACCAGACACGGTATGCAAGAGTTTCTCCAACGAAGGGACTAGGTAGTTGTCCTTTTCTGAAGCTCTGTTAAGGTTCCTAAAATATACGCACAAGCAGATTTCCCCAGACTTTTTCCTCACAAGAACCAAATTTGCTATCCACACAGAATGCCTAACCTTGAAGATAATTCTGGCATCTAAAAGCTTCTTCAACTCTTGACACATGAGAGGTTCCAAGGATGGGTGATACTTCCAGACCTTCTATTTGGAAGGGTTTCACTTTAGGTTTTAATGGTATAGTGTGTTGAATGATGCGAGTGTCATAAGTTTTCAGATCTCGGTAGGACCATGCAAAGACATCTTGATATTGTCTAAACAATTTGAGATAAGCCTTCCTTTCCTCTTTAGATATGGTCTTGCTGAGATTTATATTCTTTGGGTTTTCTAGGGTTCTAAGATTTACATTTTCATGCATGGGACAAGAACTACCGGTCTTAGAATTTTTGGGCCCCTTAAATCATTCTTTCAGGTCAAAAATATTTTATAAATTAGCTATTCCCTTCAGGATTGTGTGAGACTTTGATTTTTCAGCTGGCTAACCTATCCGAGGATCAATTTTGGTTGATTGCTCCTGGAATAATTCATTGTCAATAGCTAAATCTTTGAAATTATCTTGGTTAGTCAGAAATTTTATGATCTATTCATACCCTTCAAATACCTTCCAATTAGAAATGTTGTTAGGCACCGATGGTTTTTAGAGTAGCTCCACAGTGAACTGGGAGGCTTCATAATCCTCTATAGGTGACAGCCTTGAAGCAACTGTGGCCAGGGAATCAACAAGGATATTTCTTCTCTGGGGATCATTGTAATATTGAAAGCTTCAAAATTCTCTATTAATCTATGCACTTCCTATTGATAATTCTTCAGGTGCAGGGAATTGCAATGTATAGTATTCCTTACTTGTTTAACAATAATTTTGGAATCCCCAAAAACCTTCAATTCTTTGATGTTTAAGTCTATGGATTTCTTTAACCCCTGTGCTAGAGCTTCATACTCGACAGTGTTGTTTGTGCATTCGAACTAAATTCTACAGGATAGGAAATGACATTTACCCTTTGGATCAATGAGGATACATCCTGCCCCAAATCCTTCCTGTGATTTATATCCATCAAAGTATATGGTCCAAATTTGTGAATGAAAAATTGTCTATTTCTTCTTTCGTATTACTCTCTTGCTCTCCTATATTTTGTTCTATGATTTCTAGCACATGTCCTCGACAGAGAAGAGTTTCCTCTATTGGTATCGACAATTTCTCTTGAAAAACCATTTCAGAGTTTTGAGTGAGAGGGACATCATATGAGAGGGGGGAGAAATTCCCGAAGTAGGACTCACAGGAATAATTTCCTAGAATAGGGAAATCTGTCGATGAGGGTTCGTTAAAGGTTTCTAGGTCAGTGACAGTATGTTTCAGATACCTTTCCCTATCGATTTTGATCATGTTATTGTATCCCTTCAGAAGTAGCCAAAGGTGTGCCCAGTCTATACTAAAGTACCCATTTAACTTCTCAGACCAATATCAGCTTAATAACAATCCATAAGCTTCTGGGATATCTACTAGAATGATGTCAATCACTTGCACAAACTTAGGATGTGTCGCTATTTTGATCATTACATATTTGAGTTCCCCCATGAATTTGACCTGGGTTTTGTCTAGTTGTATTACATGTTTATCTCTCTTGAGAGGAACAACATTTAATTTTTTACAAATAGACAAAGGCATAACGTTGGAAGATGCTCCTTAATCTACCAAACAATGATGGAGGTTCTTGTTGAAAACTTCAAACGTCAAAAGGAATGGTGGGATAAAAGTCTTTCCCTTCTTATCTTCCGAGCAGGTATTGACACTTGGTTTATTTACTAGATCTGTGGAAGTTAGATTTCCTTGTTTTTCATCGCTTTTCATAGGGTTTTCTACTGATCTCAAAGCTTGTAGAAGGAAATCTTTTTACTGAGGGATTCTGCATATGTCCATAACTAATATATTAGCCTTCAACTTCTTCAAATCTTCAACTATGTTGTAATCCAATTTGGGCGATTCTCATGTATGGAAGCTTATAGGGTTCTTACGAGGAGAAAAAGGTGCTTTTAGGTGATTGAGAGTTGATCTTCCTCCCAGAGTTTGGGTAGTAGTAGGATATTTTGAGACAGGTGGACCCTTACTTTGTGTTTGCACAACCGAGACTTCTGCGGGTGGTTCTTGAGCCTGGAATAGGTCGTCAGAAGGCATAATTAGGTCAGGATCCCATATCAACATGGTTGTATCTTCTAGTGGATCAATCTTTTCCTGATCAACAACATTCATAACTGAACCGCTTGGTTGTTCGGTTAGGGAAACCTTATCTAAAAACCGGTTGGCGATCAGATTCATGGCATGCACCCATTGAGGGCAGTCTCTTTCAGATTGGTTTTCTTGATGATAAGTACAGAAAGAGTTAGATGCTACATTTTTCAGATCAATATTTAAGTTGGTTGGGGGAGGTTCAATTGCTTTGAAAGGTGGGTTTCTTTTAAAGAAATGCTTATAGGGCCTTTGGCCTTGGTTTCCTTCCCCTGCACTTCTTTTCATGTCTATGATCTCATTTGATAACTTATTGACCATGCGTTGTAGGTATTTTATGTCCCCACTTCCCTTTTTGGGAACTTGTTCTGCTTGTTTCTCTATCGGTCTAGTCAAAAGGATTCCTCTACTGGGAAGGGTTGGACTTCTTTCTTAACTAATGAGACCTGGCATTCTTTACATCCCTTCATTTGTAACTCTATCATTTTAGATTCTTCAAAATTCTCAGCCAGGGTTCACTTAGCATCCCTCTTCACGAACATGGAAATAGAAGATGAAAGCGCATTAGCATACACTTCAATTTGCAACTCCTGAGTCGGTTTAGCTTTGGGTTGGAATTTATTCAAGATAGTTGTGAATATTTGATTGAAGTCTTTAACCTTTTCCTTTGAACTCATGGTGGCGGTGAACAATTCAGCCATCAAAGCTCCTGTAGTAATTTCTTCTACAAATTTATCTAGAAAATCCATTTGAAACTTAGTCCAACTCGTTATGGATCCTACAGGTAAGTTAAAATACCATGTAGAGGCTGAGTTCTCAAAAGTGTAGGGGAAAAGCATGTATACTACATCTTCATGTTGAACATTCATAAGTCTAATCGCTAGTATGAATTTCTTGATATGATATTGAGGTAGCCCCGAGGTTTTGGGGTCGAACTTAGGAAGTAACTTCTCTGTATGTTGGGAAAGGTTATGGACTCATCCTGGGATGGCTAGAGCATATTTGGCCAACCAAGGTTGGTTGTTCTGAGGTGGGTTTTCCCTTTCTTCATCATGGTCATTATTGTCTTCCATATCTTCAGATTCTGAATTAAAATCTTCCTCTTTCGAAAGATCGTCTGGCTCAGAAATATTGTCGGTTGTCGTTTCATGGATCAAGTTAAGAGGTTTTTCGATTTCGGTGAGAGAAAAATCTATTAGGTCTTCAACTGTGTGCACAAAAACCTCATCGGGAGTATTTACCACTGGTCTGCTTACTTGTTTTCTTCGAGGAAGTATCAGAGCTAATGACAACGCACCAATCTGTCTGGCATATGCTCTTGTGATTCTTCAGAATTGATTTAATTCCTCATAAGGGAGTACTTAAGGCATGTCAAGGAACAAGCATTCTTCCTCAGGCTGGGGTGAGTTACTCATTTCAGGAGTACTTAGTGTATGTGGGATGTCTTCGGGTTGACTAGCCATGCATGTGGGATGTTTTGAATCTACAGGTTGTCTGAAATATTATGTGAAATATGTATTCAACCATTCATTCTTTAGGCCCTCCTTCTAGTGCCAATTCTATTGATGGGTCCTAGATCCCTTTACTCAATAGTAGGAACCAAACCTGCCACCGAGGCCCAATTAGACTCTGCAACGTTTAATAGCGGAATGGTTCTCCATATCTTTCGATCCAACTAGTTTATCGATGGGCTTTATGTTTTCTTACGAAGGCATATCCTTCAGCTGGGACTTTCTCTTTTTTGTATTTTCTCTTAGGTGGGACCGGTATAAGATGTAAGCCAATATAAACCAACTTGGCAACAAAACATGATTAATTTTAACTACTGGAGAAGAGGCTGAGCTTGGGATAACCCGCTACTCAAGCATGCAGACGAAAATTTTATACCACAGGCCTAGTACTAATACGTTAATCATGTGAGCATCCAATTACTGTCTGAGATACTACTTATCAGAAAGAAAACACATATGTGATAAAATAATGGCAAGCAAAATAATTCACCTACTCTAATCATCCATCACATATTAACACAACGATTCATCTTAATCATTAAAGAAAAGAACAGTAAAACATTGCATCAGATAAATTAACAATAGATTTAATAGCTCTTACTCATTACAACATCCATTCATGAGACAAGATAGGAAATAATTCTTCTCCACATCTAATCACAAATGCATTTGATGAAAATAACTTGTCTCTGGTCCAGAAGGACTTCTCTATTAAAGGTAGCTCGAAAATAATTCTTAACAAAACCAAAAAAAAAGAGTTTCTTGCAGAAACCATCGACCCTTAACAAATTGATTGATGCTCTTATTTATAACATAAAATTAACTAAAAATAATGGCTAAAGTGCAGTTAAACAAAACAGAACTTGCCACATGGCATTCTCTCCTGACAGTTTTCCAAAAGTCATCTCAAGGTATCACTTTGAAAGGGTGACTTTTCTCATACTCTGACCAACTAATGAACAACTCCTTGTAGGTGTGGGCATATGGAAATATTTTTTTTTCCATCGGAGCCGCACAAATATCTCTGATATTTACTACATGTGCTCGATATTTTACTAGAAAGACGCTTAACTGCTGCAGCACAGCCTAAGCTCTTATCAGGTGTTCCATGAATTGTAGCACCTGTCCAAGTGTTGTGTTGGTCACCTTCACTATCTCTTCGACCCATAATGAATCTTGCTTGGTGTACTATTCGACTATGTCACACAAGTTGACAAAGTCGTTGGGGGTGTCGAACTCAGGGAGCCCGATATCCTTCATAGCCTTGTTAATTTTACCCTAATGTTTCACGCATTTGGAACATTCCTCTTGAGTTTCTTGGTGCAGTTCCTTAGACATTCTTGCCCAATATTTGGATGATTTCTTTATGCGATCTAGACTGATTTTTATCAACACCCGAATGTCGTGTTCTTCTTTACCTCAACCCTCTTGGACTGCACCATTGTAGTCAATTCGCTCCACATCTTGCTATGCCTTTTTGAATTACTCCTCCATATCCTTGCATGTTGCGAGTGCCATGAGAGTATCTTCCTGGAGCTCAGCTATCTTCATAGTGAAAAGGTATCGCTTGTTCATGAACTTGCTATAGGCCTCTTTGAACTCGCTCCTCAGGTACACCACGGCCTGTGTGGTGTCCTGATAGTACTTAGCCAGGTGGCACAAATGTTCTAGTTCCTTCAGGGCAGCGGCCAACTCCTTTTCATTATATTTAGCTTTTACCAGGGTGGCATATGAGATATCCATCCCCATGTCGATAAGCTCAGATGTTCTAGCATTTTTTGTGTTTATCAAATTTTCCTTTGTAGGGGTGAGGATGGAGCGATCTAGAGTGATCCTCCTTTTATTAGTGGTTCTTTGGATGATGTCCTTCCTCTTCCGATCATAAGCTATAGCATGTATATCGGCTACCTTGTCCATAGGTTCAGGAATCCGCTGATCACCCCATGTGAGTGTATTTCCCAGACTTCTGGTGTTGTATATTCATTCAATATTGGGTTCTTGAACTTCCTCATTGTTCTCTGAAGGCCCAGCTTCTGTATGGGACTCATCGGGATTTTGAGCACCAATTGAAATAGAGGTGTCGGGGATAGAATCGGTACTTACTTGTTCACCAGCCGTCGAAACGTCGATTTCCTTCTACAGTGCTCTGATCTCTAGCTCGTCTGACCCCGATTGTTTCTGGATATCTGCTTGAGACTCTGGTGCATCTAGCAGTTTTGTGTCTAGGACACTCTCGGCTTCCTTTTCTTTCTGCAGAACCTCTAGGATTTAGACCTCGAGGACAGGAGAAGATGTATTTTCGGATCCCTTTTCTTATTTGATGTGGACAGGAGTCTTGAGAGATGCTTTCAAGCTCTCATAATCATCATAGAATTTAATTATCTCGTGGAGGGGGTCTAGTGCGCTTGTTCCTAGTGATACCTCGACTTTTTCTGGTTGATTTTCCGCACCTGTCGGCGATCTGGCTGGTGGCGTTGTAAATCCAAGGTCATCCAACACATCAATTTCATCAATATCTATAAATTCAGGGCCACTTGTACCCTCCTGGCCTCTATCTAGGTTATCGACATGGGATCCTATCATTTCTGATAAGTCTGGGTCATTTTGTAGCTGATTAAGCACTCGTTGTGCCTGTTCTAAAATGAACAGTCCCTTTTCCCACACATCCTGTACCAAATGGATATCTCTTCCTTGCATTGGAGCTATCAAGTGGGCTTCTACTGCTTCATCTACTTTGGATGTTATCCTCTCTTCTCTAGCCTTGAGGACCTCTTGAGTCAATTGTTCCAAGGTTATCTCTTGCTCATCCAGGCTCATGGCCTTGAACCTGGTTGCCTTAGGGTCAGCCATCCTTTCCATCACCTCATCCCAGTCTTGAGAATTTTCAATGAAGATCTAATCTTCAAACTTGTCATGGGTGTATGGCTAGTAGGACAATACTTGTGGTGCGTACTTCAGGACCAGACCCTTTGGGTCGTTCTTGTGAAAATGGCCAGTCTAAAACCGAAAGTCCAATTGGCTTAATCCTTCCTTCTTGGCTTGAGTGGTGTCTTTTACCATGTAGAAACTAGGGATGATTTTAAGGATGGAAATTTATTTTAAAATGTAGAAACCTTGGCGAATCTTACTTATCCTTCATATGCCAACTATAACTGTTTGGCGATATTTTTGTAAAAATATTCAAATTTATAAGGATTTTATATAGTTTTTTATAAAATTTTGGCAATTTTTAAGGTAAAATAATTTTATCCTATAGAATTTGGGCGAATTATTTTTAAAATAACAAATCTCATTTTTGGAAAAACCATGGAAAATTAGCCCATGATCGAAATTTAGCCCCTAAAATCATCCATGGTAGAAACCTATATGAAACCCATAAGGTATGATTGCCCGCTTCTTATCTTTTACCAGAGTAGCATTGTAACCTTGTAGGATTGTATGATAACAGATTTCCCCTACTACTAGTCAATCAGGGACATACACAGGTAACAGGTGTGGTGCTCTGGTGGCTCCAAACACACTAATGTAAGTATCGTGCTCATGCAGATACCAGTGGCCAACCTTTGATATCATCCTTTTGCCGGCATCTGACAGTCTTGGGCACTCTTTCTTGAACATCATAAAATGAATACGTGTGATAAATTGATCGCAGATGAGAGAATAGGATCTCTTGTACCTGTTCTCCCACAAGATGCTGAAATATACATGGACCGAGATTTATGAGGTGTGCCAGTTCAAGTTCATTCTGTCCAAGGCATTTCTGGCACATATGACGTCCAATAAATAAGAAACCTGTTAGTGTTAGAAGTCACTCCTGGATTGCTTGCAGGAGCAGAGCCCAACGCCCATTAGTTTTATGTCACGATTTGTTTATGATGGGTGATCAAATGGAGATAACGGCTCTAGGAGGTATCACTCTAACTCAGGGACTGAGTCTGGTTCATAAGGACAGAGGAGGTCTGGAATCCTAACTTTAGCCAGTGGATTTATTTAAAGTTGATCAGGTGGAAGACTTAGGAGAAAGTGAACAAATAGCTCTGGGCATCAGGCTTGCAGCGGTTTGTAGGGGAAAAAATCTGAAAGCAGGATCCTCCTGGTTCAGGGCTTCAAGAAACTGAAAGGGGACTTGATTGGATCCTCCAATTCCAAGTCGTTCAGCGTTAAGGAAATTACAAGGACTGATTAGAGGCTCCGTAACTATTACAGTGATCCATTAGAACATCATCCTATAATAGTTACAGCTCGACTGGATCCTCCAATTCTGAGCTGCTCTAACACAGTGTAAACAAAGACATGAAAGAAACTGGCATTCATAAGGCAAGAAGTCTCCAAAGTTCATACATAACTAGAACAACAATGCTTCATTAAAATTTTACAACCAGGGAGCTCTGCTCAACCATCGATCCCTTACATAATGGCAAAAATGCCTACATATACTTTCAGCCAAAATCTGCCTGGCAACAGTATCTCAAGACTTTTAATGGGGGGGTCGTTTCCTCAATCAAATATGTCCTCTGGACTCCTGTCATATGCTCCTTCAATTCAGCATGGCTCGTGCCAGGGGGTAGCTGAGCCTCCTTTAATGTCTGAATTGGCGTGTTCAGGCTCTCTTGATGATTTGAAGACTCAGTGTGACCCTTCTACAGAGAATCGGTACAACAGGACTCCCCTGGGTACACTCTGGCTGGAACCTCCATACTCTGCAATAAATGAGTGACGCGAAGCTTCACCTACCTTCCTTATCATTTTCTGCTGAGCCGAAACGGCACCTTGAATTCCCTTGGGAAACTCTACTGCAACAACCCGATCCACAGGTCCTTTCCAATCTCTTCACGACCTTCAGCACCTGACCATGGTCATCCCTGACTCTGTATCGGGGATCGAGATTTCACGATTCCCACTGTTAAGAGCTCTTGACTCCTGAATTCCCAATCACCGATTCTCCGATGAGCACGTGCATGGGCTATCCCTCCTTGCTATATTATCATCCATGTGACCACCTCTTATGTGACCCGAGCTGAACCTCTGTTGGGGTTTCGGCGGTTTTGATGCCTCGATGCATAAGTGCCTGGGAGTTGTGATTCTCCGATTGTTGTTGGATCCTTGCGTGCTAGCTCCCTGACTATGCCCCGGTCCAAATGACCGTTACCACATGCCCGCGGCCGTATAACCTTCCATCGAAGTTTCAGGGTTTGCGAGGTCAATGTTCACACGTCCTCCGGATTCACGATTCCCCGATCCTCGATGGCTTATGGCCATGACATGTCAACAACGCCTTCTCCGACTCAAAAGCTTGCCACCTGTCCTCCACTATGATTCGTAGCAACGTCGGGAAATCGGGTATCGGGATATCGTGATTCCTACTATCAGGTGCATGGGACTTTCATATCCCTGATTCCCGACTCTGCAGGATCTCTCGCCACGTGCCACGGCTAACGGATGGCTCTGATTCAGTCGGGAAAAAGCGCATCGTGATTTATCCATGTAAGAGCTCTCTGCCTTTAGAAACTCTGATCCTCCGATGGACTGAAATCCTGACTTTCCTTTTGATGTCTGACACGCGTCCTGCCAAAATCAATGGCTAGGATCCCATCGGTCTTTCGAGACTTGAAAAGTCTTGGCCGTCTCTCCCTTTAAAATCCCGATACCAGAATTGTTACTAACATTAGGCTCCATGGGGGATAGAGT
>SNQJ01S0054301.1:35214-49538 GCA_010110895.2 Picea sitchensis | reverse complement strand
GGGGGGGTCATTTCCTCAATCAAATCTGTCCTCTGGACTCCTATCATATGCTCCTTCAATTCAGCATGGCTCGTGCCAGGGGGTAGCTGAGCCTCCTTTAATGTCTAAATTGGCGTGTTCAGGCTCTCTTGACGATTTGAAGACTCGGTGTGACCCTTCTACAGAGAATCGGTACAACGGGACTCCCCTGGGTACACTCTGGCCGGAACCTCCATACTCTACAATAAATGAGTGACGCGAAGCTTCACCTACCTTCCTTATCATTTTCTGCTGAGCCGAAATGGCTCCTTGAATTCCCTTGGGAAACTCTACTGCAACAACCCGATCCACATGTCCTTTCCAATCTCTTCACGGCCTTCAGCACCTGATCGTGGTCATCCCTGACTCTGTATCGGGGATCGAGATTTCACGATTCCCGCTGTTAAGAGTTCATGACTCCTGAATTCCCGATCACCGATCCTCCGATGAGCGCGTGCATGGGCTAGCCCTCCTTGCTATATTATCATCCATGTGACCACCTCTTATGTGACCCGAGCCGAACCTCTATTAGGGTTTCGGCGGTTTTGATGCCTTGATGCATAAGTGCCCGGGAGTCGCGATTCTCTGATTGCCGATGGCTCCTTGCGCACTAGCCCCCTGACTATGCCCCGATCCAAATGACCGTTACCACATGCCCGTGGCCGTATAACCTTCCATCGAAGTTTCGTGGTTTGCAAGGTAAATGTTCACACGTCCTCTAGATTCGCGATTCCCCGATCCCCGATGGCTTATGGCCATGACATGTCAACGGTGCCTTCTCTGACTCGAAAGCTTGCCACCTGTCCTCCACTATGATTTGTAGCAACGTCGGGAAATCGGGTATCGGGATATCGCAATTCCTACTATCAGGTGCATGGGACTTTCATATCCTCGATCCCCGACTCTGCAGGATCTCTCGCCACGTGCCACGGCTGATGGATGGCTCTGATTCAGTCGGGCAATCGCGCATCGCGATTTATCCATGTAAGAGCTCTATGCCTTTAGAAACTCCGATCCTCCGATGGACTGAAATCCCGACTTTCCTTTTGATGTCTGACACACGTCCTGCCAAAATCAACGGCTAGGATCCCATCGGTCTTTCGAGACTTGAAAAGTCTCGGCCGTCTCTCCCTTTAAAATCCCGATACCAGAATTGTTACTAACAAAACCATATAGAAGGATGGGGTTTCTCCCTCTTTCGGCATCTGGGCCTGTTGAATGCAAATGATCAACTGCTTTGAAATGATGGTACCCTAGTTAAAGCCCCTCCCCAAAATGGCTACAGTGTAAGCTAGAGGCATCCATGCCTCTTAAAACCTAGAACAATCCTTCTCCCCATACAAATGACAAATGAGGTTCATTAGGTATATATATGGTTCTCTTAAGTTGGTCGTTGGATACTAGCTGGAGGTCTGATTGGTGAACTTTTTATCCTCTCTCCACCATGAAGCCATCAACTTGATGGTGTCATGTTTCTCATAGAAGATTATAACAAAATGGGTGTTCAGTCACTCCTTCGGTTCTCTTAGATTGTAGTAATTATGCACCTCCACTGGAAGGAAAACCCTGACACACTCGCCATTGTCGTCATTAATCAAACATATTTGTGTGTCAGTGTGGTTGATGAGCCACTTAAGGATTTCTATGAAGAGGAATACTAGAGTTCTTCTTGCTACCATATGCAGGTATGACCTTTGGATATTCGAAAAAAATTCATTGTCGAGCTTTCTGCTATCAGGGTCATTGTGAGGGGTATATTCGGGGAATTCTTCCCGCTTGATCTTATGGAAAATTTCTCCCCAGTGCTGGAATAATGGCTTGGTCCCTATGCTCTCCTCTATGTCTCCAAAGGTCAGAGGCCGAATAAAAACCTTCTTTGTGGATGTCTTGATGACAGGTACCGGTTTTGGAGTAAATTCCAGTTGTTTTGCGACCGCTAGGGAAGAACTTTCTCCCACATCTGGTTCCTTTAGCTTCGACGCTCTTGGAGATTTGTTGGTGGTTGGTTTTCTTGGAGGCATTGTTCCTACAAATGAAACAATCCTTTAGGGCTAGCCTACTGAGAAATATTGGATAAAAATGTATATGTGAAGTGAACAAAGAAAATCCAGACTGGTACATACCTGTAACGCTTGCTAAACTCTGTAGTTTGATACTCACGGGGGGCTCCAAAGATTTTGAATTGCTCGTTTCATTCTGCTTTGATTTATGAGGATCCTTTATGTGTGGAATGATCTTGTTTACAATGACTCAAGAGGATTTAACGGAAAATATCTTACCAGTCGTATCAACCAATTAATCCGGGTGATGAGTGAAATTCAAACAAATCTACCACTGAATCTCTACAATTTAATTCATCGTGGGTTGATGGTGGAGGAACAGAGTGTGTTATGTTGTATTGGTAGGTTCAAATGGTCCTTTTGGTTCATGCATGAATTAGCAACTAATGTGAGTTTTGGAATTGATTATCTCTTTAAATGTGTTGAATCTAAACGTACCTAGCATTAAAACGTCCCATCGTGTTTCTTTCCTAGTGGGAAAGTTGAGAATCGGCAAGGTGCTACGGGAGTTTTCATTGATGTTTGTTTGTGACAAACCTCTGATGCCAATTGATTTCACCACACGAGTTTGACACAATAGAACGAGCTCAAGATAAAAACTAAATCATAAGGCCAACCAATCTGGCAAGGATACATGGCAAATGAGGACAGGTGGTTTGATCATGTACATCAATCGAAGTCGGGGTTTCAACAAGATGCGTGTGTTAAAATAACACTGGGATTTTCGATGCTGAAAGAATATCGGGGATCGACGATCGGGGATAAACTTATCACGTTTTCTATAGACTAGGTATCTCACAAACTCGTTGATGCCGAAATTCTTTGGGGATCGTCTATTGGCGATTTTTTTATTTCTTCGTTAACGTTTACTCCCTTTTCCTTTCGCTGATTCCAAAACGAGATTGGATATTGGTGATATCCTCTTGTAATGTTCATCGTGAAAGAGAGCTTCTTTTTGTAGAATTCCGAAATGCTTCGGGGATCGACAACTTCAGTTTTACGAGTGATTCTTTTACACATCTTAGTTACTTCCATTGCCGAATTTTGGGTGCATCGGGTGAAAGATTTTGGTTGTTTGATTCCTTATTTGAGTGTTAAGATTATTTAATTTCTTAGGTTTTTCATGAGTCAGACAAACTTGAAAAGTCAGCAAAAACATTTCTCAGAAGCAAAAGATGAATTCAGACAGTGCAAAGATTAAGTGGTACCCAAAAAGTGAAAAATTGACAAAGACTTTTTAGGGTGTGTTGAGTTCTCAACACGTTGATATACATTGGAGTGGATATATGGGGATAGCTCCTGGTCATCCAGGCTAGCCCTCCGACCAAGGTGCATATCCAGGATCTACGACCAAGGGCCAATTGTTCAGCGTGTGGAGTTCAGGGGTGTGGGCACATGGCCACACATGCAACCAAGGGGCTGAAGTATGGGGGCTAATGACCAAGGGCATGCTAGCCCATGGACACTTGGAGAAAGAGCATATGACCAATGGCTCGCAAGAAAAGGGGATGCACCCAATTTATGCCAAAAGTGGGTTTTTCAACCTTATTAAGTGATTTTTTAATTGATTTTTCAGCAGTTTTGAGAGATTTTAGCCAATATTGGGGGATCTTGAGCCCTTTTTGAGGCCAGATATTGGGGGGAAGTTGGGATTTTGTTACCAGCTTCAAGACTATATAAAACAAAGGTTCTTTGCAAATAAAGGGAGGTTTAGAACAAGAAAATTATGAAGAATTGAAAATCCAAAGCCATTTTTATGTAGGGAAGCCATTGAGGAGAGCACCTTTGCGAGCCATTTCTAGGATCTTCGTTCATTCATTTCCAGTGCCATCAGTTGTGATGGGTTCTTCAGATCTAGTAGAACACAACCAGATTAGTTTGTAATCCATTTGTCACTTTTATGATGTATTTTTGAAGCTTTGAACATAAATAAGAAAGCCTCACCCACTAAGACAAAGGCTCGGAGATGTAGGGGAGATTGCTGAACTCCGTTACCAACTTTTTTTGTTATGGTTTGCTGATTCTTATTATTATTTCCAGATATGTATATTTCATTATGGCTGCCATGTTTCATCATGACTAGTCAGTAACCTTTTGGAGGACCAAAAGGTCTTTAGTGGGAAGGCGTGATCCATAATAGATTTAGGAACCAAAATGGGTCCAGGAAGGCCTAAAAATGAAAGTTCTCATAATAGATTCAAAATGGACGTGTGTGTAGGCCTCATCAATACGAACCCAATGCAACTTGAACAGGCTCAAATGAACATTGTATGCGAAAGATATTGTGATCTGTTCGTTTTGCCAAACAGAAAAAAATTGTTAACTGTACAGTTCGTACAATGATGACGGTACAAGCTATAAGTCTGTACAGGTGACATGGAAGTGATGTTGACTGGACTAGTAGGCTGACAAGGTGGACACATAGGCAGAAAGGTGGTCGAATTTTTGGTTGACACATGTCCTCATCCTTGGCGAATGGTATGGTGCCACGTGGCCTAGTCTTGGGCTGCCACGTGGCACCCCTTAATTGGATAGTTTGGGAAAATTGGTATGATTTCCTGGGGATTTGAACCCATGACCTTCATTCCAAGTGGCGAGTGTTTTGGCAGGGCCAGGCTACCAGCCCGCCTATGGTATGACTTAACACTATATGTTTAAACATTATATTTAAACTTGCCATAACATTTGTTGGGTGGATTAAAGGGTTGGGGCCTAGCCCCAACCCCCAGTACAATCCATATGTATCTACCATATAACCTGGTGCATATGAAAAGGATCATTTCATTGAAGTTATCTCCCGGTTCAACGCTACCCATATGACCATTACCACGTGAACGTTGATATACATTGGAGCGGATATATGGGGATAGTGCTTGGTCGGTCGGGCTAGCCCGCTGACCAAGGTGAATATCTAAGAGCTACGACCAAGGGCCAACTGTTCAACATGTGGAGTTTAGGGGTGTGGGCACATGGCCACACATGCAACCAAGGGGCTAAAGTATGGGGACTAATGACCAGGGGCGTGCTAGCCCATGAACACTTGGAGAATGCGCATATGACCAAGGGCTCGCGAGAAAAGGGGCTATGCCCAATTTATGCCAAAAGTTGTCTTTTCAACCCTATTATATGATTTTTTAATTGATTTTTTAGTAGTTTTGAGATATTTTGGGCAATATTGGGGATCTGAAGCCCTTTTTTAGGCCAGATCTTGGGTGGAAGTTGGGAGTTTGTTACCAACTTCAAGCCTATATAAAACAGAAGTTCTTGGTAGCCTAAGGGAGGTTCAGAACAGGAAAATGCTGAGGAATTGAAAATCCAAAGCCATTTTTATGCAAGGAAGCCATTGAGGAGAGCACCTTTGCGGGCCATTTCTAGGAGCTTTGTTCATCCATTTTCAGTGTCGTCAGTTGTGATGGGTTCTTGAGATCGAGCATAACATAACCATATCATTTTGTAATCCATTTGGCACTTTTATGATGTATGTTTTAAGATTTGAACAAAAATAAGAAAGCCTCACCCACTGAGACTAAGGCCCGGAGACGTAGGCGAGATTGTCGAACTTCGTTAACAACTTTTGTTGTTATGGTTTTTTGATTCTTATGCTTATTTCCATATCTATATATTTCATTATGGCTTCCATGTTTCATCTCTAATTCTTCCTCTTTCATCAAATTCCTAAATGGTTAATGAACTCGTGTTTTAAAAACTCAACCATAGTCTTTAAAAGATCTTTTTGGATCAACTCTAGAGTGTCATTCACCCTAGGTAAATAGTACACAATTTGTCCTTCTAAATATATGTCCTCCTCCATAGAAATCTATGCAACATAGCACTCAAATATTAGATCATAGGTTATGGGGTAGGTTTCTTTTTTGTGTGTGGTAATACCTTGAAAATTTTAAAACCTCCTTCCATCTAGCCTTCTCAGTAACAATGTCAGGTTGATCTAGCCTTCTAAAGTAGGGAATATGATTCAAAAATAGGGGTAAACTGTACTTTAGACCTATGTGATTGGAGGTGATTTTTTTAATACCTTCAATGCATAATTCATCTTTATAGAGAATCATTTTTGGAAAAGACAATGAATGTGGTTCCTTCCACTGCAAATCCTTTTTAATGCCTACCATCTTACCTCTATATATCTTAATGATTCATCCCAGTAAGTTTTAATGAGTGTGATATATTTTTTTGCAACCTCTAACTACCTCCTCTCCAACATTGGATGGGAAAGTGGATCTATTATCACTTGGATGTGGTTCCTTTAGAATTCACTGGGTCTAGATCCTTCACCTCTTATTTGTAGATCTACTTTCCTTTAGTCAACTTCATCGTGCTTCTCTATGGAGAATATAATGCTCTCATTCTCCAAACAATACATGAAGGCTCTTATATGTACATCTCCAACATAAGGGTTTAGAGACCACCTCAACATTTGGTGTAGAACAAAATTGTGTAAATATAATTCACAAAGGATATTTATCCTCTCTAAAGAAATATGATAATACAAATTACAAAATTCCTAGGTATTTTGGAAATGTGTTTTTATCATTGATATGCAACATTCGATTCAAAACTTGTGTCATTGTTTTTTTAGGTGCAATGCATAGACCTTGACGAAAGGTCTGCATGCTAGCATCTAATAATATTACTCAGTAATTTATTCACATGTATCTATCATCTTGGCTAACTATTCATCCTTTTATAGGTCTCTTGCATTTTCTTTAATATATTTACCTTCAGTTTCATATTCTTATTGTTGACTCATTCTAAATTTTCATTATATTCAATTAATACTAATGCAAGCTACTCTTCTAGTCTAGTAATTACCTAGTGGTGTTCATAGACTAAAATAACATTATGACCTCTAACTTTAGCTTCATGTTTTTCTTTTTACTTATTTTTTATTGGGAAATTTGTAGCTACCTCATAAGCTCTTTAATTGAGTTTGTTGTTGCAGCAACTATTGGAATTCTTCCTTGAAACTTGGATGATCTTGAACTTCTTACATTTTTTGCTTTCTTTTTAGTAGCATGGTTTCTTATGCTTTCCTTTAGTGGGGTTTTCTCCATTTTGGGGCAACTGATTTCCTTTGACTCCTCCATGATAGGGACACCCTATAGATAAATAGTTTCCTCCTGTTGAGGAGAGTCTAAAATTTGGATAGCTTCCTCAGAATACATTGAAGGTCCTTCTTGTGTAGTATTTCTAGCCTTTGATTTTGGCTTTAGAGTATATTGAGGATCCCTTATACTAATTCTTCTATGTCCTTTGTTGCTACTTATTTCGATCATTTCCTCAGTAACCTACCTAGGTTCAATAGCTTGTGGGATTTCTTTAATTGTTACTATTGGGGATAGCTTTTGAACCTTTAATTTTGGGTCAAGAGTAAATATAGGATCCCTTCTGATACCTATTATGCATCCTTTTTTTTATCTTGCTTCAATTGTTTCCTCAACAACCTACCCAAGCTTAGCAATTTGTGGGATTTGTTCAACTTTTAGTATGGGGCTAGTGTTGCATCTTGCAACAGTTCTCTAACAGGTTTTGTTGTCTCTGCAATCCCTTTTGAATGGCCAACAAACATATCCTAGGTGACATAGGATTCTTTCTTCTTAAAGAATCAATAATCAACAACTTGATTAGCCCATGGTGTCTGATGGCCAATTCTCTTCTTTCTTGTACATATGCAACCATCCTTTACATTGATCTTAGAATATAGTAGGAAATATTAATAGTCTTTTGATGTCTTAGGTGCTCCAGATATTTGAAGTGATATGCCAACACAATATTGTATCAACCTTCACATGTAATATATATAATAATATGCAGGGCCACTTGGTCCCATGGCCTCAACAACGTGCCTCTTTTCACACCCTTTCCTATGTCTTCTACCATCTCTCTGGACTTGCAAGAAACTTATTTTTTCATCCAAAGAGTCCTTATTAATTTTGAGCCATTTACCCCCTATTGTTGAAATAATTATTTCTTCATGGTTTCCTCTGTTACTTTGGTTCTCAACCCTTAAACTATTGACACATTTTCATAGAGATGCTGAAAAAAACTAACAATGAATGCATCATTCTATCCAATAAGTCTAATAAAAAATTCCATTCATCTAGTATGTTGAAATATTTGTTCAACTTATGGAATGTCATGGATAATTTATGTATCTACTATCCATTTTCTATTTAACACTCCTCCCATTGCTGTTGATATGTTTTGCAATAACCTGTGTTGGCTACAGTTCACTGGTTATGTAGATATATGTGCCTTGCTTCTCTATATTACTTTCCTTCCTTCAAATACACCAAATAAGCTTAATATGCTTCGTAGCAAGATTATAGGTCAATGTTCTATAATTACTACATGTCCATGCAAAATCCAATTGAAATTTTTTTCTACAATGGATGACTAACGGACCTTCCATTTCCATAACTACCTCATTATACTTGTTAGCATTTTCACAAATTTTCCATAGAAATTGGCAATCAATGAGGATAGTGGAGCATTCATGTGCATGACTTGATAGTAACAACATGGTATTGGCATTAATGTTTTGTCATTTCAATTGTGATATTTTCCACCAAATTTCACAATGCAAGTTAGCATGTAGCATTACAAGGAGAATACCTTCTAGCGGAGGAATTTACGGTACCTCCCCTCCCCCCCCAATTTTTTTTATCCCTTATACATTTATAGCAAAGGTGTTTAGCGGAGGCGAGCAGGCAGAGGTTTTTTTAGATTTTTTAACATCAGTGCACCTAAGTCGACCATGCGCACCGATGCACCTAATTCAACCATGTGCACCAGTTCCCCTAAGTCAACCGCGTGCACTGATTCTCTTACCAAACATAACACCTCGGTTCTTAACAAATAAACCACACTTATGACCACTATTAATATAAAATACTAAAATATTATCGGTGCTCCCCCAATAACAAAGCACATCGGTGCTCCAAAACATAATGCCCAGTGCTTCTAATAACTGTTATTAATATAAATACTAAAATATTGTTTTTCATTTTATCATAAATAAAATGCATCGTAGTGCTCCCCAATTACAAAGCACCCTAGTGCTCCCCGAATAACAAATCGCATTGGTCCTCATATAAAAAATGCACCCGAAAAATAGATGTTAAACAAAAGAAATTAGTTTAAAAACCATAAACCTTCCACGATGCACTTAGAAACCAATACATCCTCAATGCGTTCCACAAAAAAAATGCACCGATGCATATTACTGTCAAATGCACTGTTAAAGGGTAGAAAAAAAACAAATCGAATCAATGCACCGAAATATACCGCGAAAAAATGAGAGAGAATTTTATATTTTCAAAATGTATGTGTTTATAAATGAAAACCCTAATCATTATTTCATTTTTTTACCAAAATTTAGAGGGGAGATTTGTGGAAGAGAGATTTACAAGCAAAGTCTTTGGAGTGGGTAGATTTTTTTGAAGACAAAATTTACATACAAATTTGCAAAGGATAAATTTTATCTATGTGATTTTATTCTATTCATCATCTCAATCTTTCCCGTATTAGATTCAAAAAAAATTATGTGCATTATAAATAAAATAAAAGGGTTTCATAGTTACATTCAGTATTGGAAGCCCTAGCTTTCTGGTTGTTTCTCTTGGTTTTCCTCTCTATATATTTCACAAGTAGAATTTTAGTTTTAAGAAATATATTTTTATAGGGTTTCTTTACTTGTATATGGGGCATTTAGTATCTGTTGTAACGGGATCACTCATTTCATTAGATCTCAATCCTTGTCGATGTCAGTTTTCTTTTAAAAAAATGTTTCTGCGGTTTGTGATGTGCACTGTATAGGAATAGTGCACCGGTGTGCATGTTCATGTCAACAACATCGATGCTCCTGAGTCGACCATGCACACCGGTGCTCTTCCCAATAACAAAGTGCACCGATGCTCCAAAACATAATGTCTTGGTGCTTCCAATAATCGATATTAATATAAAATACTAAAATATTTTATTTTATTTTATAAGAAATAAAATGCATCGCGGTGCTCCCCAATAACAAATCACATCGGTGCTCTCCCCAATAATAAATCACATTGGTGATCCCCCAATTAAAAAGTGTGTTGGTTCTCCCCCAATAACAAAGCACATTGGTGCTCCCCCAATCACAAAACACATTGGTGCTCATGTACCTGTCAACAACACCGTGGAGTTTAAAATAAAAATAACTTTGCTCACATGTTTGTGAGTGCACAATAAACAGTAATAAGGCACCGATGCTTCTATTAATTAGTATAGAACAAGTGCTTATATTAGTTCATATAGCACTAGTTCTTCTATTAATATTATTTTGTAAATAAAAACGTAGTTTTTATATCTGATGATTCTTGTCTTATTTTGATAGAATATGGCCAATAGAAGTTCAAGGAAAACAACTTATTGCAACAAGCATGACGGTATCTCATACCAGCAAGAGAACAAGGGAAGTTCTTTAAGTTGTATTAAAAAATCAATGTCTTTGAATTATCTGTAGGCTTTAATTAATGATGTGTGTCGGTTAAGGCATGTCATGGAAATTCCAAGGGACAAATCAGGGAAAAAACAATTCATGCTAGTGAGGATGTCCAAAAAAGTGTACAAGGAGATGGTAAAAGAAATGAACATAATTGCATTGTAGGAGGATCCATCCCAACAATTACAATGTTCATAAGAGGTATGTAATCATTCATTTATTCTTTTATGTACATCGAATTCAATTATCGCATGAAATACTAGTTTTCAATTGTTTTGTTGTAGAAAATAAATAAAATTAAACCCATTCAACACATAAGACAAGACGACGAGGAATAAAAGGGTTGGTTGCAAAATTTGTGAGTACTTAATTTTTTGATCTTACTTAAAAGTTCATATTTGTTATGATATTTATATTTAAATATTAATTTACACTCATCCATGGATGTATTCTAATAGGTGCTAACATACAAAGAAGATCCAATTGAAGAATTGATAGACAATGGGTTAAGTATGGGTTGTGAGTATATGTTGAAGTATCAAGGTTTAATTGAACAATTTCTAAGTATCTATATTGTTTAACTTCCCATGTTTTATAATTAATGGAATAACAAGAAAGCTTATATTAATTATATTGATTTTTCTTTCTTATGGCATATTAAAAATGCACGAAACAAAGTATGGAGTGTGTTGGCGTAGGCCATTTTGGGGAACAATGCAACAATTAATGAGAAAGTTAGAAATAGAACCAGAAAAGAAGCGTGTGCCGAGATACTGGGAAAAGAAGAGTGAGGAAGCAGGAAAGTCAAAGGAAGAAGGTCGCAGATCAACCTTGCATGGGAAGTTAGAAAGTGGACAAACCTAACTCACCTAGGGTTAGTGGGTTAGTGTTTTGGTGGTCATTTTTGTAACAGGTTTTAACCCATTTTTTTAGTATAAATATGTAATTTGAGATCTAAGGAGATATAGTTAGAGTTTGAGTGATGGAAGGAAGAGCTATTACGTGAGCTATCTAGTTGTAGAGCTATTTTTGGAGATGAGACAGTCTTTTAGAGATATGCATTGTAACTAAGGGTAAGGTCGCAAGTTGTGGAGCTTGGTGCGATATTGTCACCCTCACTATCTTCATTTGTATTTATATGTAATGCGCATAGTGCTATGAATTTTGATGAATAATAATAAAAGAGTGAAGAATGCCAAATCTTTGTGGACGTAGCCCAGGGGGCGGTGAACCATGGTAAAAGTTGTGTATTTTTTTGGAATGTTTGCTTTATTTCTTGTTAGTTATGATGAATGGATGAATTTGTAGTAGTAAAATGCAGTGCACACTAAATTATTCATGATGTTTACTGCAGAATGAATCTTTAGTAAATGTGAATGGTTACAGAATGGTAGATTTGGATTTAATGATGTGGTAGAAAAATAGATCTGGTATATGTTGAAATAAAAAGCATGTCTAACATCCCCACTGTTGGCGTTGGAAGTCACTCTTGGATTGCAGAAAGAGCAGAGCCTGACGCCCATCATTTATGGTGCCGTTGCCGGGGACGAAATTGAAAATTTTCCCCAAGATTGAATGACATTAAGCCTATGATTTTGAAGGTGCATCAGGCATCAGAGCGTTTGAAGATTGCTACTGTGCACCTGGTGACTCCATTGTGATGACTCCACTGGAGAAAACCTGCTATTTTAGTTGTGTCTTCCAGAGGCAGACACACGTGGTCCCATCGACAGCTGCCTCTAGCTACACCTGTAGCTAATCCAGAGGTGATTTTCAGAAAAGGAAATGCCTATGAAGGAGAAACTTCCACCACTGAACTAGGTAATCTGCCATCTCCTTCTGTAGAAACTCCATTTTCTTCTCCTCATCTTCCTAGCAGAGCTTTTTCTGAAGTTTCCCGTTTCCTGAATTTCGGGAGTGTTCCTGTTGCGTTTTCCCCTCCCGGTCTGGGATTGGAGGGAGAAATCCTTGTCACTCCCATTTTCCCTGAAGTTGTACCTTGGCGTGGACCCAAGACCACATAAGACTTCCCCACTCCTATCTTTACCACTCCTCCTTTTGTTATTGTTGCCACTTCCACATAGAGGGAAGTATCTACTGACTCAAGCCCGTTAGCCTTCTCCCTAAATCCCCCATTATTTCCTGGAAGCTCATCCCCAGTATCCCCTTTTCGAGCCCCTTCCCCTCCAAGTTCTCCTCCACCTAATATCCCTATGGCAGGAGAAAATCCCCCTATGACCAGAATGGAGGCTATTATAGCTGCTAGGTATGCTCCCCTTGTGTTACCTCAGCCTCTCAATTCCCTTCTAGCAGATGGTTACCTCAAGTAGCTGCCCAAGTTTATAGGTGAGGGGGACATAACTGCATAAGAACACCTCAAAGCCTTCTATAGTTTTACAGATGATCATGTTATCATGCATGCAGATGTATGGATGAGGATTTTCATCCATAGTCTTGAAGGTGAGGCTAGAAAATGGTTTAGGGCCCTGCTTCCTGGATCTATTGATGGGATTGAGGCTCTGGATAGTGCCTTTTTGAGACAATGGGGAGACAAAAAGGACTTCATGTATTACATGACTGAGTTCAGGTCTTTGAAGAGAAAGGAAGGAGAGTTTGTCTCTGACTTCTCCAAAAGATTTAATAAAATGTACAATAAGATCCCCACCGAGATAAAGCCCTCTGAAGCCTCTACAAAGATCACTTATGCTAGCACTTTTGATCATTATTTCTGCCTCCTGTTGAGGGAAAGGAGAGCCACCACTCTAGCTCACATGAAGGACGCAGCCGTGGAAGTAGAGTCTATCATATTGGTTGTTGACCGACTCAGGAATAAGGTCGACAGAGACGTATCCAGGAGAAGAACATAGGCCTCCCCAACCCATTCCTCTCCCCTTCCCCTTCAGACAGATGAGGTAGCTAAAGTACTAAAATCCCTTTCGGCTAGGATGGAGAAGTGAGAATTAGAGGGGAAGCCCATGTATAGAACCCCCCAGAATACTGATAACAGAGGTTTCAGAAGGCCTGGTAACCATATGCCATAGACTTTGTCAAAGGAACAAAGAAGCAGAGACAGGGATGTTCAGAGGATTCAGACCCCTCTCTAGAATAGCCTAGTTTCTCATGAAGAAGGGGAGGAGGTGGATGAACTCGATCCCGAGATCCACTGCATCGAAGAAACTTCCTCGTTTCCTCATTTGACTCAATCTTCATATGAAGAATCCCTTATCAACACTCAAATCAACGAGTTGAGTAAAGGGGAAAAGGCCAGCAACACTCCTAACAGATGCAATCTCAGGTCAAAAAAGAAAGAAGGGAATTTTGATAGCTAGGATCAGCCCCTCATAGCGGAAAGGCCTACTAAAGCTGCAACAACCACTACTAAAGAAAAGAAAACTCAGAATGCTTCATCAGCAGCCAAGGAACCTGTCTCCAAGGTAAGGGAAGCTCCTAAGTCTCTCTCCTCCTTGAGTTTTGAGCATGAGATTCAAAATATTAGAATCCCTATACCCCTATCCGAACTAGTTAAAAATGAAGATTTCAAAAGGTCCCTCTCCAAGCTGCTACAATCTAAGCCCCCTCAACCTTCCATGGACTCAATAAATATCCCATATGAAAGTCCAACAGTTGTCCTAGGTCCCATGGTAGAAGATAGAGATGATTCATCCCCTCCTTTCTACACATCCCTGAACATACATGATAAAGTGCTGCATAACTGCCTCATGGATTCGGGGGCTTCCCATAACCTTATGCCC
>SNQJ01S0054301.1:9024-22630 GCA_010110895.2 Picea sitchensis | reverse complement strand
ATTTAATAATATAGTGTACCTAGTCCACCTTACATTGAATGACCTCCACTATTATCACTATGGGCCCTCTGGCCCCCCCCACTACCTCTCTAGCTACCTTACAATTGGTCATTTGACAATCAGGCTATCATCAACTTGAAGACCAGGAAAATGATTTTTGAATTAGGATAATACAAAGTCATAGAACCATTATATCCTTCATAAGGAGGGAATATATGTTGAACCTACGACAGAGAACTTCATAACAAAAGAGATAAACCATTTGTATAGAACTACCGCGTGCGAGGATGATTATGTTAACCCAACAACAGATGGAATTCTTATTTGGAGAAGCATCATTTCTTGTGCTTCATATTCTGACACAGGACTGGAGAATTGGTTGCAACACTTGCATGAGATATCTACCAGAAGATGTGAAAGAATGACCCATGCACTAAGATGGGTTGGCACAGAGGTAAAAGAGCCTACAACGTTTTATGGTCAGAATGATTTAGAAGATTGCTTAACAAATTTTGAGTTAGAATTTTTGGAAAGTCAGAGGTTACCAGTTTTATATATTTCCTTGAAAGTTACACCTGCATGTTGGTGGGGTGCTCATAAAGAGAAGATTCAGAATTGGTATCAATGTAAAACAATATTGTGCATTAGATTTTGCGTAGAACAAGAGAAGAAATATATCAAGAAAAATGATGGAGTGGATAGCCTAGAGAACATATAGACAAATGTATAACCCAATGGAGATTGGTACCACCAGAAGAATAAGAACATCACTTTATTCATACATTAGAAGGCATCCTGAGGAATTGGTATACAAAATTGGAACTGCGTAGAGGAACTACAAACTGGGGAGATTTATGGCAGAATTTTGTGATCACCTTTGAATTTGAACATGAGAATCCATAAATAGATGCAACACTAAAGTTGATAAAAGAGAAGATATTTGAAGAACTAGAAGTTGAAATTGTAAATTGTAATTGTTACCACGTCGCAGAAGATGACCCAGTAGAATAAAACCCGCATGATATTCAGATTATAGAAGTTAAAGGGGAAAGAGAAGTAGAAGGTCCAAATTTGGAGTCAGAAGAATTTGTTACAGCACTGAAGATAAATAAGGTAAATATTGGAACATAAGAGAATCCAAATATTGTAAGTATTGGTGACTATTGGGATAACCGGATAGTGGAAAGAATAACATAATTGTTGCATGATTACAGTGATATGTTTCCAATGATGTTTTCATAAATGAAAGGAGTAGCAGGAGAACTTGGAGAAATGAAGATCCCCTTGAGACCAGATGCTAGACCAATAAGACAAAGACCATATAGATTGAATCCAATATATAAATAAAAAGTGAAGGCAGTGATTGGTAAAATGTTAGAGGCTGGGATAATAGAACATGTTGAAGAATCTGAGTGGATTATCCCTATGGTAGTTCAGGAGAAGAATTAAGGAGGAATAAGGATCTGTGTAGACTTGAGAAAATCGAATGATGCCTATCTGTATGATCCCTTCCCTACTCCATTTACATATGAGGTCTTGGAGAATGTAGGAGGACAAGAAGCATACTCATTTATTGATGGTTTTTCAGGGTATCACCATATCAGAATAGCACCAGAGGATCTTCATAAGAATACATTTGCTAGAGAATGGGGGTCATATCAGTACAAAGTGATTCCCTTTGGATTGAATAACTCCCCTGCTATTTTTTCAAGGGTAGTGGTAGTTGCATTTAAAGATTTTATACATAAGTTTTTGGAGGTTTATCTGGATGATTAGAGAGTATTTAGCTTATTGAAATATCATGTGGAAATTTTAAGATTGATGCTAGATAGGTGTAGAAAGTGTCAAATCTCTTTGAACATTAAGAAATGTATATTCAACACACCATTTGGAATTTTTCTAGGGCATGTGGTGTGTAAACAGGGTCTGTTGGTTGATCCTGCCAAGATTGTTGCTATTGTTAATTTACCACCACCTAAGTCAGTGCGCCAATTGAGAGCTACACTTGGTCATACAAGATACTATATAAAGTTTATAAATAGTTATGCATAGATTATTGCACCTGTGGAGAAGTTTTTAAATAAGGATATCAAGTTTCAATGGAATGGTGGGTGCCAATAGAGTTTGGACATCTTGTTACACATCAAAATTACTCATTACGACGATGGACCAATGTCATCATTATCAATGTTGCAAGTGTCTCATTTTGGCCGCAAGTGTTGCAAGTGTCACAAAATGTATAATTTCATCTTGCCTATGTCGTGCCTCTAACGAAATCACAAGGACACTTAAAACACCTCAAAACACTAGTTTTGAAGAAGAGAAATGATCTGACAAAGAGTACAAGTCTTTTTCCACTGAGAAACCCACTCAAATATCATTTTTGAGAAGGAGCGCTCCCTTATGCACTATCAAGGAGCGCTAGTGCTCTGTACCCTCTATTGGGGGAGCGCTATAGCGCTCTGTGCCCCATTCAGAGGGAGCACTGCCCTTTCTGAGTGAATTTTGGCTTGTTGAGGGAAATCAGGGAAAGATCCCTTCAATCTTTGAAGGTAGTTTGATTTGAATCTCAGGTCAAGCCATGATCCTAGGGAGGATCCACAACTGAAGGAGAAGAATCCTCAACTTACCCCAAAGATATCTCAAGTGGTTAGGCCTCTCCAAGCCTATATAAGGAGGCCTTCTCATGGTGAAAGGGGAGATTGGAGAATATAGAAAGCATCAAACTTATGATCTCATAGGTGAGATACCATTGGAACATAATCAATGTGGATTACTTGAGAAAGGGTTGGACAAAGAGAGTTGGGAGAAGCTGTTGCACCTTCATCAAAGGATTGTAAGTACTCTTCATTTGTTCTCATCAATATACATATATGCTTGGCATGTTTCTTTCAAGTTTGTGTTTGTTTCACGTGGACTTGTCTTTGGTAGATAGATCTGTTTTTTAGCTAATATCAATAGAATATGAATCTTGTTGTATCTTTGTTTGTTTTATAGGACTTATCGAGGAGCTTAGGATCAAAGCTCATCTTGGACTGTACGAGGACAAATGCCATTAAAAAGGTACACTTTTCTTCTTCCTCTTCATACATTAGCTTAATTAGATCTAAAGGAATGTCAGTGTCCACGTTAAGAACTTTTCTATCTTGGCCTTAGGAGTTTAGAGTCCAAGAGAGAATCCACTTGTCCATAAGGGGATTTATCTGTAATAGAAACTAGCGACTCCACTAGGGAATAACTCTGATTTTTTATTTTCCTTCCCTAGATCTTGTCTTGGATTTTTCTCAGTCTTTGACTGTCTCCATTCTATCTTTGTGATTCTTAGATCTGATTGATTGGCTCTTGACTTCATCATTTTCAATTTAATTGACTGAGTTGGCTTAATTCTTTGGTCTTCTGAGCATTTTCTGAATTTTTAGAGGCCAACGCTCCCCTACCCTTGTTATCAAAGCGCTAGCACTCCCTGTTGGTCTTACATAGAGCGTTATAACACTCTGGTGCCCCTTACACCAGAGTGTTACACCTTTTATGTTAAAACCTCCCAGGGTTTCATTCTTTGAATTCAATTTTTTCTTTTGGCATTTTCTCAGGAGTCTTACTATCTCAGTACATCTTGATTTTGGCCTTCAATACTGGGTTTATAAGAATTGATTATCTTTTTGTTTGGAATTTTGACATTTCATTTCCTTACTTTCAAGCCAATTTTTTTCTTTGACGATTTAGAGTCAACATTTTTTTTCCTCTCATTTATCTGATTGAGTGGAAGCTTTTGTGAGGATATCCAGAGGTCTGTGAACCATATCATTTTGATCTTTGAGTCAGTTTTCCAATATTTTTTCTTTTGTTTGATATTTTTAGTTCTTGTTTGCAAATTTTGGTTATTTTTTGTAATCACAACCAGAGTGTGTTTTGTTTATGTGAAATTTGCTTCTGATTGTCTGAATCTCATTGATCTTACAAGTCTAATTGACATTGGAAGTTTTTACATCAAATTGATCGTTATTCACATATAATAAAAATGACATATTTTAGTGATTGGTTTGGTTATTAGAAGGAATTTCTGGAAAATTTTAGCATTACATTGGCTTCGATTGAGAAATAATTGCATGTGGATATTGCATCTTAGTGTTTGGCAGTGAAAAGAACAATTTTCTCCTTCCCTTAAATAGACATTCATCGAAACGAAAGACTGTTTATCATATTTTATGCATTTTTAAGGGGAATTGAGTCATAACACCATTGGTTTCACTCTCATACACCCCTGAGTAAAGAACAACTGCAAAATTAACACTAATTAAAATCAATCTAGAACTTTTGTTTTTAGAATCTTCCACCAACATTAGACTAGGATTAGCACTTTGGATTAGGCTGTGAGTACAACTGTCCAAAGTATTCAAAACAAATAATAACATCTTGTGATAGGGAGAAAAAATCCAATTTTCATATAGGTTTTATGGGATCCCCCTCTCACACAGAGGTTATGCATGAGGTCGCGTTCGGGAGAGCTACAGATATTACCCCTTCGTGGATTGAGTGATCGTAGTAGTTGGATCGTATATTGGGGGTCACTTGAAGGTATACCCACAATTATGTGTGGGAGCCTCTCGAGTTGATTTCAGACTTGTTATCCTGCCCATACGTTCAGACTAGACTGTCGTCTGTACCCGCCCAATGGATAAATATGAGTTGGTGTCCTTAGTTGCCATAACCTTTAGGTACTTACACAAGGTGATGGTGAAGGGAAGTCTTCATTGTACCTAGAACAGACGGTGGTCAAACTCACTCGGGCTCCTTGGAGGGTAAATCCACAATTAATGCGTGGAAGATTGCACCAAGGCGTAAGTCCGTTAAGAAGGTCACCATCGTAACTGTTCCACCATTTCCTAGCCCCTTATCAACTTGATCACACAAAGTTGGATTTCATCACCAACTAGTACCGTCATCAAGAGAAGGTTTTGTTTGCTTGGTGTTGATTCCTAGATTTTTCTAGTGTTTGTTGTTTCTTTTCGTTAGTTGGCCCTAGATTTTTAGTGTGTGATGTTATTCTACAAAATTGAGCCTATATACAATAAAGGTATTCTCCGATCATGTAGAATGCAAGGGTTGCCTCTGGAAGGCTACCAACCCTTACTTCCTAATTCTCTAGAAGACAACTATCATGGAGAGAGAGAAAATCAATCTGACGTTGGGAGTGTTGTTGCTCCTCCATTAGACAATCCAGAAGGTTCTTTGGTTATGGTTGAGAATCCCACCCTTCACACTACACCTATGTCAGAAACCCCTCTCAAACCACTTTTGCTTCGTTTAGACTCCCTTGGTAACGTCATAGACGAAGAGGTACCACGGTTACCCGAGAGAGATTTTACTGAAACATATATGGGATCCATAGAACCACTCTTCAGTGATGACTATAGGACTCCTATTCGTCCTACCACTGTAGTAGACACAAATCCCACACCTGCTCGTTTTGTATGGAGGACTTCATCAGGACGTGATCTCTATGAGCATTTCGAATCTATTCGACAATCCTTCAATCCTCATGACCCTCCTGCTATTGAAATAAGACCATCCGGTCAAACTATCAATCACCCCATCGATCAGGTCATTAACTCTACTTATTGCATCAACACAAGTCCACCCTAATGTTGGAATCATCACCTTTACTCATACTCAAGGCACTTCGATACCTACTCCCACTTTTACAAGCTTTCACCCTACAACTCCACATGTTCCACACAATCTCGCTGGGACATCTTTGCACCAGAGAATGCAGACCCTTGCCAGTCAAATACAACCAACTGGAGGGAAACCACCATCTAGTGGACCTATCCCTCCTGGAGGACCACCATCCCATGGCGATCCTACCCCTCCCGGGGGACAACCATCTTTTTCAGCTTCCTCCCGGGGGGAAACCTCCTTTTTCTAGTCACACCCTGATCATTAATCCACCACTGGTGGGGGGGGGGGACATTCATTTGCTAGAAACCCTTCACAACCCTGGGGCATATCTTCAGGAGGCACATTTACCCAAATCCACACTGGGGGGCACTCCTATCATAACCCACAAGGAGGAGTATCAAATCCTGTCCCTTCTGGACTATCCTATGGACAACCTTATCTGGGTGTCCCAAACACTACTTGGAGTCCTCAAGGACCACAACCTTATCTTCCCCAAGGGTCAAATGTTTATCCTCCCCATGGGCCTAATGTGTATCTACCTCTCGGGTCGACTTCTTACCCTCCTCAAGGGAAAAAAATTTATCCTCCCCCTGGGCAAGTAAATTATCCAACTTATAATGCTCAAAAACCACTGGGTTATCCTCCCTATGCAAATTTTACTCAACCTCTATCAAACCCTAGTTATACTGGTTAGAAACAACCATATGTAGGAGGACCTACTGGATACAATTATCCACCTAAATCAATATATGGTCCTACTGGTGTCCCTATGCAACACCAGTATCACCCTCAGGTTAACCGACAGCTACCATTCCTTGTGACCCTGGATCTACTAGACTTATCTCGGTTGACCAATGATCCTATACTCCATTCTCCTTACTGGCCAGTGATTCCGGATAAATTTCCTTTCGATATCCCTAAATTTGATGGTAAATCCAGAGAAGATACAAACAACCATGTCATGACCTTCCATTTATGGTGTTCATCAAACTCCTTAATGGACAATTTTGTACGTTTGCATATTTTCCAGTGAACACTTATGGTCTTAGAAACCAAATGGTATATCGAACTACCACGCATTTCTTTTCAATATTTCAACTCCCTCGCCATGTCTTTCCTCATGCACTTCCAACTACCCATCCGATATGAGACGAGTACCGAACTATTGACCTCCCTTCGTCAAATGAACTCTGTCCACATCTCTGATCATATTCATGAGTGGAGACGATGACAAAGGTTGATCAAAGAAGTCATTCCTGACCAATTACTGGCAGAATGGTTCACTAAATCACTCCTACCCCCGATTGCTCGTGATGTTTCCATGGGTGGTGTAGTCACTGAGGGAGAAGACATTGCTCATGCTCAGTACTTGGATTTGGTTTATTCACAATATGGTACCATGTATGAGTTGATACCTAATTCTACCCATGCCACTACTGATCCATATAAACCATCATCTACTTCACATGCAGATGGAGTTATTGGCTCCGTCAAAACCCAATCTACTTCCTAGTCGACTAGAACGACACAATGGTCTTCTTTGACATATTATCCTAGTTCGACCAAACCCTCCTCTTCCTCCCCCCAAGCTCAAATCTCTAAGGTGAATGCAGTCCAATATTCCCCTTCACAACCATTCGGGGGTAAGAATAAAACAAAAAATAAACCGAAAAAGAACAATAATAATGAACAACCAAAAACTCAAGCTCAAACACCTGTTGTCGAAAAGAAACCACAACGAAAACCAAAGTTCCCATGTCTCATTTGTGGTGACAATCACTACACTTGAGACTATCCACATCGCAATGAAGTGGCCAAACTTTTTAAAGGAAATTCACAACCCACCGTGCTTACTCAGCCTTTTCCACAACAACAATCCATGGTTTCTCAAACCCCCACTCCTGGGGGTAGCTCTAACCAATCTCATGATGAGGCCTCGATGAGTGCCCATATTTACATGTTTAACAGGATTGATTTGACCACTCACTCTACGACATACGAAACACCGGTTAAACCTGACAAAGAAAAGGAAACTAACGCTTCTTCACCGGATCCATCACCATCCTCCATTAGTCCTCCATCTGTTAGTCCTCCGTTCATATCGCTCTAGATCGAGAAACCTTCTTTTGACTCTATATTACGCCCTCCCAAGAGAACTATCTAGAAATCCACTTTTAATCATAGTTCACATGCCACCCAAAACTACAACATCGTTGAAGATTTGGCTCAAGCACTGTGTGCTATGTAATGATCCCAAGCCAATTGTTTTGCTTGAAACCACTAACT
The DNA here is from genome assembly GCA_010110895.2 of Picea sitchensis. NCBI lineage: Eukaryota > Viridiplantae > Streptophyta > Pinopsida > Pinales > Pinaceae > Picea > Picea sitchensis. The sequence continues at coordinate 14,665 of SNQJ01S0054301.1, read as the reverse complement.
AATATTGTTGTGTTTGATGTGCAGGTGACTTATTGAGTTGTCCATTTATTAAGTGGTGTTTATACAAGATTCATCCAACACATGAAATATCACAATACATTCAGGATATAGAGAACACAAGCAAAGATCTGACCTTTTATTATAAGAAGCGTGGAACATATACAATAGAGGGAAGATATGGAATAATACTCATATGGCCCAATAGATAAGAAATATGAGCTACTACAAAATGCTTTGTCGATAAAAAATAAGCCTCCAAAGGATGGATGAGAGATGAAGACTCAATCAAGTAGATATGAGTTGTATGAATCCCAAGCTCCTCAATTTGGAAGATGCCACGCTCTAGTAGATAGATGGAACTCTCAATAATTCGGCCCAACTGTAGGAAGACTCCAAGTGAGTCCAAAATCTGCCAAAATATAGATCTAGGTGACAGTAACCCCCTCCTGAAGTCTCAATATGAAAGGCTAAGGCAAACCCCTCCAAACACTGAATCTTCAGATGAAGTTGTGCCCTCCTGGAAGCCTGAAACCCTAGATAATTCGGCCCTGATGAAGGAGACCTCCAAATGCTCCGAAGCTCTCCAGGAATGTAGATCGAGCTACGGGAAACACGTATGAGAATTTTTGGACTCAGATTCCAAGTAGATCTCCCTATATCTAAGAAAGACTGAATCACAAGATGCCCTCTTGCCTCCAAGCCATCCTAATCTGAAGCTAAAAACCCAACGGTGATAACTCTCCGGAAAAACCCTCAAAATGATGGTTGATACCTTACAAGTAAAGCCCAAGTGTTGGAATTACCAAAGGCTCTCCTAATCAGCTGAGTCGAACCCTTATTTAGATGATGATGCACCCTTGTTGAAAACTCATGAACATTACGACCCTGCTGCTTTCCTGAATCAATAGGTGGAAGTGTGTTGAGTGTAGAATGGTGTGGGTGGAGTCTTTCATCCCTGAGACCAAGCTGTGGAACAAGTGAGTGGATCTTTCACCACTAAGTTTCTCACAAGGGTTTGTACAACAAAACCCCCAAACTGTATGCTCAAAAGTAATAACAAGCAAATACCAAAATCCAGAATGAATAATAGGTGTGCCCCAGCCTTCTACTTATACTTTTCCTTCTATTTCTCTGTTGATTTAGATTAACTCCCAGGGTGAACTTCTATTCTTCTGTTGAGTTATATTTTACTCCTTTTATCCCTTTTTCCTCAAGTCAACTTAAGAATATAACCTTAGTCTAGTTGACCTTCCCCTTCAGTGTGAGACTATGTCCTAGTGGGGATGCCCAAGCCACTGAGTCTCCTCATCACCTCTTTATCAAGAGGTGGGGGACATTATAGTCTCCCCTGCTAAAAATTGCTTTTCCTCAAGCAATTCCAAACCTGCTTCTCTTACCACGTTATCCTTTTCCCATGTGCCATCCTCCATGGGTAAATCCTTCCATATGATCAGGTACTCCTTGATGCTTCAGTTTCTGGACCTCTTCTCTCGAACCTCTAATATCTCCTCTGGAATCAAAACAAGTTGTCCTTCCTCATCCATGGGAGGTAATACCTCAATGGGTGTGATGTGTTGGCTGAGGGATTTCTTAAGGCAGGAGACATGGAAGATGTTGTGTATTTTACTTCCCTGTTAAATCTCTAGCTCGTAAGCTATGACCCCTATCTTCCTGCTGACTCTGTAGGGCCCAAAGAAACATGGCTGGAGTTTATCTACTCCACTCCTTTTTATGGATGCATGCCTATATGGTTGGAGTCTTAGGTAGAACAAGTCACCCACCTCAAAAGTACGATCAACTCTCTGCTTGTATACTTGGACCTTTTGTTGGTTCTATTCTCTCTGTAGATGATCCTTCAACTCCCTGAGAATGTCTTGGCTCTGCTGTATCCAATCCTGTACCATAGGTTCCCTACTGTCACCGAAAGCAATCTCCCCAAAAGATAAAGGATTGTAGCTATACAAGGCTCTGAATGGTGACATGCCTATGGACGTATGGTGGGTGGTGTTGTAGAAATATTCTCCTAAGTGCAACCATCTGGCCCACGCTTTCTGTTGTCCTGCCACATAATTTCTGAGGTAGCCTTCCACCCATTTATTGACTATCTCTGTCTGTCCGTTCATATGAGGGTGATAGTTGGTGCTAGGGGTCAAAGCCATACCAACCAATTTGAATAATTCCTGCCAGAATGTACTCATGAACCTATTATCCTTGTCACTGACAATGGTCTTGGGTAGGCCGTGCAACCTGAAAAGCTCCCTAAAGGACAGTTTGGCCACCTGTGCTGCACTAAAGTCAATAGCTATGGCGAAGAAGTGTGCGAACTTTGTCAACATGCCCACAACTATGAAAATGCAGTGTTTCCCTTGTGTCTTTGGCAACCCGGTGATGAAATCCATGCATATGCTCTCCCATTTATGCTCTGGAATGGGTAAGGGTTGTAGTAGTCCTGTTGGGTGTGTGTGCTCATCCTTGTTCTCCTGACATGTCGTACACTCCTTGATGTGCTTAATCACATCCTCCTTGAGGCCTTTCCATGAGAACCTTTCTCTCACCTGCATGTATGTCTTGTTAATCCCTTGGTGTCTTGCCATTGGTGAGTCATGGTATGTCTGCAATACCTTAGCCTTGAAGCCGATTCAGGAACCAAAAATATTCGGTCCTTGTAGTAGATGAGGTCATTCATAACCTTGAAATTATCACCTTGTACCTTCCCATCCAATAGCTGGCATGTGAACTGATCCTTTGCATACTCCATCACCAGATGGTCTTTCCAGTCAACTAATACCCCAGTCATGGAAAATATGTATGGCCTCTTGGATAACGCATCGGTCACCACATTGTTCTTCCCTTTGACAAATTCAATGTCAAAGTCGTAAGCCTGTATTCTTATTACCCATTTCTGTTGTCTCTCATTCAAATCTTTTTGCTCCAATAGACATTTGAAACTGTTATGATCTAACTTGACCACAAACCAGGCACCTATAAAGTATTTCCTGAATTTGGCTAGTGCATGCATGATAGCCAACATTTCTTTGTCATAAATGCTATAGAGTATCTCGGGACCCATGAGTTTATGGCTCTCATAGGCAAGAGGGTGCCTCTTCTGCATCAGTACGAACCCTATTCCTTCCTCGGAGGCATCACACTCCAAGGTAAAAGGGAGGCTAAAATCTGGGAGGGCTAAGACTGGGCACGTACTCATCACTTTCTTCATCTTGTCCATCATTATTTGAGCCTCCTTGTCCCACTTGAAGGCTCCTTTCTTAGTCAAATCAGTCAAGGGTGCACACAATTGAGAAAATCTTTTGACAAACTTCCTGTAATATGTGCAAATGCCCATAAATCCTATCAATTATGTGAGTGTCTTAGGAGTAGGCCATTCCATGATGGATTTTATTTTCTCCTGATGTACCTGTACCCCTTTTTCCCCAATGATGTGTCCTAAATAGAGGACCTCTGTCATTCCAAACTTGCATTTGGACTCCTTAGCATACAGTGACTGTTCCTCCATGATTGACAAAATCTTATCCACATGCCTGAGATGCTCCTCCCACGTCTTGTTGTAGATAAGAAAGCCATCAAAAAATACCAACAGGTGCTTCCTTAGCTGTTTGTTGAACACATGGTTCATGCATGATTGGAACGTAGCAGGGGCATTGGTTAACCCAAAAGGCATCACCAAAAAGTCATAATGGCCGTAATGACATCTAAAAGTTGTTTTTGAGATGTCTTCCTCCCTCATCTTGATCTGATGATAACCAGAATGAAGGTTAATCTTAGTGAAGTAGATGGCCCCATGCAATTCATCTAACAGTTCATCAATCCTTGGTATCAGGTACCTATTTTTGATGGTCTTTTTATTCAAGGCCCTGAAGTCAATGCACATCCTCATAGTGCCATCTTTCTTCTTCACCAGCACTACTGAAGAAGCAAAAGGGCTAGTGTTGGGCCTGATGTTCCCCATGTCTAGAAGTTCCTTGATGGCCTTCTCTATATCATCTTTGTACTTCTTGGGATTCCTTTATGGTGTGGTAATGACTGGTTTGGCCCCTTCCTCTAGCTCAATAATGTGCTCAAACCCCGTATCTGGTGGTACCCCTGGAGGAATAGGCCCAAACACCTTGTGGTAACTTTCAAGGATTTCTTTGATCTCTGGGGTGTAGTGAACCTTGCCCTGCTCATCCATACATGTTACAATCCTGCATTCTGCTGCGTATACTATCTCATCTCTTCGGAAGATGGCCTCCATCCTCTTGGATGTGACTACCTTTGCAGCGTTCCCTGTCATGTCCCGAAGAACTACCTTTCATCCACCCTCCTTTGTGAATGACATTTCCATGGTTTTGTAGTTGGTGGTGATAGGCCCCATTGTGCTGAGCCACTAAACTCCAAGGATAATGTTGGTATCCAGAAGGTCCATGACATAGACTTCCTGTATCAGCTCATGCCTACTCAAGGTAAGCTTCATTATTGGAATGTATCTATCGCAGGGCATAGTGCCTCCACCTGCTACCTCCACCTTGAACCCTTCAAATTCTATTGTGGGTATGTGCCTTCTTTTCAGTTTTGTTGAATCAATGAAGTTGTGGGAAGCTCCTCCATCAATCAAAATCGAAACCCTCTGTCCCTGCAAGACCCCCCTCATTCGGAAGGTGTTATACTTGGGCACTCCACTGATAGATGCCAAAGTGGCCATACTGTCCTGTCTTGTGATATTATTCTCTTCTGTCTTAATGGTTTTGGCCTCCATTGATCCGGGTGGATATTGGTGGCCACCCGCCTATTCCACTTGGACCCACATCATTGTTTCTTTCATTTTTTCAGTTTCCTTAATTATAGCACAATTTACTATTTTTAGTAGTTCTTAGGGTTTGATCTAGGTGGATATTGGTGGCCACCCACCTATTCCACTTGGACCCACACCATTATTTCTTTCATTTTTCCAGTTTCCTTAATTGTAGCACATTTTACTATTTTTAGCAGTTCTTCGGGTCCTGAACTTCTGGAGCTGTTTTGAGGCCCTAAACAACATTTTTTGGGCATGAATGCTTCGGTGAATATGAGTCCATTCCGGACTCTATATTTGTTGTCAGAAGTGTATTCCTCAGATAGATCTTTCTAACGATGTATCATGTGCATCAAATGAAGATAGTATGCCAAAGTTACGACCCCGAGAAATTGATGTACCAATTTACCCCAACGGGGCCCATATTATGGTGTTTCATCTCCTAGGGTTAGGTTTTTGGATGTTTAGGGTTTTCCATTGTTTCTCAGTAATATATAGGCCTTCGAGCCTCATTATAACAAGAAGTTTAGAGGCCAGTAGCTACCACATCTCTTCTCAGAGATAAGCTACCAGCGCCCTAGCTAGTTTTCCATTCTGTATGTAAGCATTTTTCAGTCATTTGTTATTAATGAAATGAAGTCTTATTTCCATTGCATCTCTGCGTTTATGTGTATTTCTGAATTTCATTGTGTTCTAGGTGGGAGACAAAGTGTGGCTACATTTGCAAAAGGAGTGCCTTGCTGGACCCTACCGCAAGATTCGCCTGCTCCGATATGGGCCATACACCATCACCAAGGTTGTAGGGGACAATGCCTTTGAGCTCGGTATTCCACCATTCCTTGGTCTGCACCC
>SNQJ01S0054300.1:68775-79671 GCA_010110895.2 Picea sitchensis | reverse complement strand
TTAGATAACTTGACCATTTTGGGATTATCTTCGGTCCCTGTGTTACAATATTCAACCTCCTCTGGTTGAGGTTGTAGAGTAGTTTTAGAAGGAATGTCATCTTTATTAAAGAGTCTTTCCAAAGGGATTAGACCTTTGGGGATTTGGTTGTTCTTAAGAACAAGCATCTGGTGGTTGGCAATTTTATCATGAAATTCTTTTGAATCTTCCCCTTCTTGCATGATCCAAATAGGATCATTTTGATTCTCCTGATCATTATACGTTTCTGCAAATTCATCTAATGATTCAAGAAACTTTCTAAGYTGCTCATCGTCTTCGAAAACCTGCCAATGTTGTATATTATTAGGTATTGAAGGGCGATGTCTCATTTGTATATGATATTTTAAATTAAAAGAAGTCGGGGGTGTAAAAGTTGATGCATCTTTGGCTAAAGCATCGGCCTGTTGATTTTTGGATCTAGGTACGAAATGAAAATTCACAGAAGTAAAGAAATTTTCAATTAAATCCCAGACACAATTTCTATAAGACCTTAATCTAGGATGCTTAGCTTGATATTTCCGATTTACTTGTTTTATGATTAATTCAGCATCACCAAAGACTTCAAGATTTTTAATTTTCATCCTTCTAACAGCTTCTAATCCAAGTACTAAAGCTTCATATTCACATACATTATTTGTACAATCTATATACCACTGGAGCCTATATGAAAAAGGAATAACAAATTGATCATCGGGAGTGATGGGAAGTGCTCCAGCCCCAGCTCCAAGATAGGATGATGCACCATCAAAATACATTTTCCATATACCAGTATTATATACATTTTTCTTTATTTCTTCTTTTTCAATTTTTTCTTTTGTACATTTATCATCTACATCTACTTCAAAATCATCATCTAACGATAATATACATCTTCCTAAATCTTGGTCGAAAATATAAACTCGATGATTGTTAGGATTATTTGGGTCACTTACAGTGAATGCCAACCGAGTCTCTCTGTAAAAACGAGTGAATTGTCCTCCGAAAACAAGAATTGTAGCATATGTCACATCTAGCTGAAGGGATCCTCTAAGCTTAGCGCCCCATGATCTAGATAATATCATTCAATATTTTGGGGGAATATCAGTGACTACTACATCCATGAGGATACTTTTAGCAGGTATCTGGGCCAAACTTACCACTAGGTATTTAATCATTCCTATGCATTTAACTTTCCTTGAATCGAAAGAATACAAATCACCATAGGGTCTTGTGATTTCGAGACCAGGTTTTTCCATTATTGCCTTTGGCATAACATTATGGGAAGCTCCAGAATCCAACATACAATTATGTAAAAGGTGGTCAAAAATAGTTAGTGTAATATAAAAAGGAGCCATTGTATCTCTTGCACCTTCGACGTGTGGACCGAAAACTATGATAGGCTTATCATCTTGTAAGTTAATAGCATCGGYCTGAATTTCATCTTCATAAAAATTTATCATTTTGGCTATTTGTTTTCGGTATACTGGATTTTTAGCTAATTCGACAAGGGGGATAGGAATTTTGATTTTACTTATTTTGTTTTCCAAGTTAAAGTTTCCTTGATCCTTGTCATTTTCAATGTTTAGGGCTTCCATACCTTTTTTCTTGGTTTTACGTTGAGATGTAACCTTATTTTCCTTTATCAGAGCTTGTGTATTTACAGGGGGTGTTCCTACTGGTTCTAACTGTAGAGGGTTATCAGTTGCATTTCTTTTTGCTGACTGTTTATCTACAACTTTTGGATTTACCTCATCAGTCTCGTTTCTTGGAAAAATATTTTTTGTCGGAACATTAGGGAGATTTTTATTTCTTGGTCTCAAATTATATTTTCCTTGTAAGTCAGCAATAATATCATCTGCAATACTTTGATATGTGCAATCATAAAATGACATTATTGTTAACTTTATCTTTTGATTTACTTTCTTTAATCAAAGATGCTTCATAATCCTGTCTAGATAAATAAGGAGACTTATTATCATCACCAAGATTAATAATATCTTCATCCAATTCTTCAAAATCACCCAAATCTTCCTCTCCAATGTAATTTTCACTTTTAAAAGGTACTTGAATTTTTTGATCTTCATTTTTCACCGTTTTATATGGTCCCTGAGGTTCAGGATTTTTTCGGAAATCTTTTCTGGGAAAATTATCCCTTTTCGTTTTTTCTAGTTCCATTTTTGATATCGTATTTGGAAGTTCTCGAATGACCCTAACCATCTCTTCTAATTTATCTCCAGAAGATTTTCCTGACCCTGAAGGTCCACCTTGTTCTTTATATTTTTTATTTTCTTTATTTACATTTTCGGTCTTTGCTTTAAGCTTCCCTGATGCCATCATATTGGATTCGATTTCAACTGCATCATCCTCCATTTTAGAGAGATATAATGATCTTCTTTCTCTCAATAGTAAAGAAAAGTCGGGATCAAAAGCACCAGCAAAAGTCACTTTTGCTGCAGGTTGTGATGGTTTAACTTCAGCTGGAATTTTATTGTATAATTTATTAAACCTTTGTGTGAATTCTAGAACCGACTCATAATTTTTCTTTTTGAGGGCTCCAAATTCGGTTAGATAATAGAGGAGATCCTTCCTCTCACCCCATTGTATGATGAATGCACTCTCAAGCTCTTCATAAGATCTTAATGATCCAGCTGGTAAGGATCGAAACCAAGTTCTCACCTATCCCTCAAAAGTTTGAACAAACAATCTAGAATAAACATCTTCATGTTCTATTCCAAGTATATCTGCAAATTGATCAAAAAAAATATATGTTCTTGTGCAGTCAAATCACCCTCCCCTGTAAATTTTGGGAGGCTCTTCATATAGTTCTCAGGGAGATCATGAAGAGGAACAGGAAGAATGAGGGGAGCATATCTAGCAGGCACTTTGGAAAAAATCCTGGGAAGTGGAACCTGACCACCTCCAGGAGCACCACCTCCAGCTCTAGCACCTCCTTGTGCCGCCATGGTTAGATTTGGGACTGAAGTTTGGATAATCTGTGGAGAAGATTCTCAAAAAACTGGAGACGAAACTTCAGGAAATGAGAAAGTATCAAAAGAAGGGGGAAGTGAAAGTGATCGTTCAAAAGTTTCCAATGAGTTTGATTATGTAAAATTGGGTTGATTTGTAGAATAAGTTGATAAAAGGATTTGTTTAATTGATTTTTCATGATTTTAAAATTTTTTCCAGATTAGACACTGGCGAGGTCTGTTTACTATCCGGGTTTTTCCTGGTGTTTTTATGGCTATGAGCCCGTTTATTTAGTGTGGAGTCGCCAAGTGAAAAATAATTTAGCCTTAGAAAGTTTTATGTTCTTGTTCACTATCAACAATAGAAAATGTCAATGTCGTTCTACCTAGGGAAATAGTTCGTTTCTTCGTTCCCCGACAACCGCACCAAAAAGATGTTGTTCCTAAGTTTATGTTTTAAGGCTATAAAACATACCATCAAGGCATATGAAAATAATTAAAAGAAAAGATTTGGAATTAGGGAATTAGAGAAGGATCAGAGCAGATTCAGTTTCTCAACTGTCTCTGTCTCACTTCTTGTTGTTCTTGGATGCTAATGTCACGTTCAATAGCAGCCCATGATCGTTCTAGTTCAGCCCTATTAGTCGTTGTTTGTAAAATAATGTTAAATAAACTTAGGGCAATGTTGGTTTGATCCTGAAGGCTCGGTTCTACGTTAGGTTGTCTTCTATTAGGGACAGTCATGGATGATAATGTTTGAAAGGTTTATAAAATGGGTTTTTAATCAATTGGTTACTTAAGATTCCCAGAGATGAGATCAATGAAAAAAAATTTAAAATCTATAACAGTAATGTAAAAACACATTCAAGGTTGTTTCATGGTTTTGTAACAATTTTGAAATTATAAACAACGAAACACAATACAGAGAAATATAAGGCTTTTATCAAGAAAGAATCTTACATTTCAATTAACAATGATGAAAGAAAAACAAGATTTCTAACAGAGTTAAATATTAAGGAACAAAAGATTTTACAGGTCTTAAAATTACTAAAGTAATTTAAGAGGAAAGACTGTAATACATTCAACATCAAAACCAATCTAAAATAATAAACAACAATGTATATAAATTCAAATTGATTTACTTGTTATAAAAACACTTCAAAAGGAAAATTTAACAAAGAATGATGAATAGGGGAAGACACATAGTTACAAAATTGCAGGATCCAGAATCTTGTTTGTGATTTATATTTCAATGAACTTCAAAACTGAAATTACAAAAAAGGCTATCTCCCAAAAATTTTGAAACCCTTGCTCAGCCTTTTGAAACTATATTATACAGTTCTATCAAAGTTTCTTGTTGGTAACTAACCAACTCCCTAATATTACGGTTACATAAAATAATGTCAACCGTTTACAATTTCTTTCAAAAATTCTAATAAATAAAAACATTTTTAAAAGTTTTAAATTTGCGTTGACGAACTTTCTTTCTCTGCTTCAACACAGTGAACACATTTTCCCAAAAAGTTTACTAAGATCCTGGGAGCCTCAGGTATCTTATTTGCTTCAAAAAAGAAAAATCTTCTCTGTAAATCTGGCAACCGACTTTCTATCGTTTTCTCTGTGAATTTAACATTTTTCAACCTTAAACTTGAAGTTACCATCCACTTATTTATTTCTATAATGTTGACCAATTTAATATTTGAAATTTCTTCTTTCCTTTCTTCGAGCTCTTCTCTTGACTTCAGCTGATGCTTGGCAATGTTGATTTCACCTAATAACCCAGAACAACCATCTGCCCCAATATTTAATGAATTTTTTTCAAAGAGATTGAAGATTCCTTGACAATCTTCGTTAACTTCTTTTGTAATTCTTTTATATTCAGCCAATTTCGATTCCCAAACTTTTATCATTATATCTCCTTTTACCTGTTCAGAAATAGATAATTTATGATTTTTTCCGATTTCTTCTTTTAGTGAGGAAGCCACTGCTTTTTGAAAAGTATTCCTTGCTTCTTTTGCTTCTCTTTATTTCTGGAACACATGTTCCATGGACCTATTTGATTCCTGAAAATAGTTCTGGATAATTTCTAGATTGCAGAATACTTTCTGTTGTTCCTCTTCTATTTTTTTCATATATCTCTGATGCCTATGTCCTGAAATTTTCAATTTCAATAACCTGGTTAGCAATAGAAATAATTTTATCTTGTAAAAATTTATTTTCTTCACCCAGCTTTTGAACATGTTCTTGAGTGACCTGTATCATGTGTTTTGCCTCATCCAAGTTTTTATTCAACTTTTTGATTTATTGCATATCTTTGAGTCTAGCTTGTTCTAGACCCTTCTGTATTCCCTAGCCAATATTCCTTTCAGTTTCCTTTAATCTGCCTTGCAACTGAATTATTTCTTGATCTTTATGCTCGAGCATTGTTGTTAGATTTCCTACAGAATAAATATTAGTTAATGCTATAACACCCATTGTTCCTGCTAATTCTGTAGCAAATTCTCCATCCCTGAGTTTCTTCCCATCTATGATAACTCTATGCTTCTTAATTGATCTTTCTCCTACAAGATGAATTTCCTGTTTCAAGACAACTCTTCGTTTTTTGCTGAAAAAATAATCAGATGAGGGGATTTCATCTCTTGAAATCGGCTCTAGGTCACTAACATATATAACTCCTTCATGAGGGGTTCCAAAAGTAGACTGTAGTGGATTCAAAGCTGTGATAGGACTACCAAATTCCTTTGAAGCAGTTCCTCCAATTTATTGTGGAATATCATAAAGAATTATTGGACTTGTTTCAGGTCCTTTTCCCTTTTCTATCCCTGGTTTTTTTATCTGAGAACCCTCTGTGTTTTGAGGAGGTATTTCAGGATCTTTCAACTTATCTTTGTCACTTGACTTATCCTGAGTATCAGTTTCAAACCCTGGAGGGGTTTCTTCCTATTCTGGAAATGAAGTTGACATTTCACCTTGTAAAATCTTCGGCAGGCAGCTTCACCTATGTAGTTGAAAAGATGCAAACCCCACCTGTGAGTCAGGTGATAAGGCCTGCACTCTATTTTGCACTTCCTCATAGGATTTAACATCTTTGAAAATATCATCATAAACTAAAACTTCATGTTCATATGCTTTTAAATTACAGTGTATGTAATGCCGACTAATTATTTGGTAAGGGTTGTGTTTCCTGTGCTCGATGTCTACCAGCTTAAATTCCTCCAATGACTCGACCTCCACCTTAGAATGCCCCTAGTTTGATAAAGTAAATTTCCCGATATGAACAGGGAAAGATGGCCATGCTTTTTTCTGAAGGGCTTTTAATTCTAACCCAATACCACCCTTGGCTAACTGATGAGCCACTTCCCTGCATACCGATCTATCTGGTAAAAAATTCGGGAGTGTGTGAGGCAGAATGGAACAACCATAAACCCTAACATAGGAAAATTTTTCCTCAATAAACCAGTTGGCAACTGATTTGAGGTTTTTTATAACTGTGTCAGAAATGCGAGGGGGTTCGCATCCAAAGAATATTTTGTGCAAAGGGATAATTACATAATGAAAAACATCATAAAAAACATCTTTTTCATTTTCTTCCCAGAGAGCTGAGTGGTATTTATGAACAGGCTCTGGGAAAGAAACATTCCAACTCCAATTCATTAATGGGAAAGGAGTCATAAAAAAAATGGCATCCATAATATATGCAGACATATAAAAAGACATTGGTTGTCCTTTTGACTTGGTTGCTTTGTAATTCACAACCTCTGATGTGAGGTTATCTGACAAAATTTTATGCCAGTTAAAACTACGTCCTTCTAAAACTTCTTCTAAGAAAGGTGTCCAGTCTGCATGAAAGTGACAAGGATCCTTTCTACCAAAAAGTCTACATAACATCATTTCTACGTATACCATATATTCGTTTAAGGAAGCTGTGGCATAAATCCCATGTAAATCAACCCTAAACTTATTTTCATCCCTGGCCCATCCTTTAATCATGTCAGGGTATGTCTGGCTCGCTTCAATGCATTCTTTTCTTTGAAACTCGGCTACAAAACTCAGAATTAAAGGTGTGTCTATAATTGGGTGAGATCTTATACATTACTTGAAAGTGCTCAGGCCTGAATGAGCCAATGACATCTCCTTGCTCGTTCAGAATGATTCTTGTTGGGACATCTACTTTATCCAGAGCCCAGCCGATCATATTGGTATATGACACAAGTCTTGGATGCGCAACAAACTTATGAAGCTCAGACTCGGTAATATCTCGGAGGTGATTTTCCAAATCAGGGTCTGCATATTTGAGCTCATCCTCCAACTTTTCGGAAATTCCAGTCCACGATTTGATGGAGTGTACGCCGAGTGGAGTAGTATCAGAAATAACATCGCCTTCTTGTTGGTCTTCATTTTTCTTCGGATCTTTTTTGGGTGCCATAGATCTGCGTTAAGCTTGAAAACCTGTCACAGAGAGTGGATGAGTAAGCTCAACTTTAGAATGAAAATATAGACACTTCGAACGTTTACTTTGAATATATCATAAAAATATCGAGATTTGTACCTCTGTTACAAAGTTAAATCTCTTAATGCAAAAGATATTTTCGAATATATGCATTTAATGCCTATACCTAGGCTTTCTCCGTGTTTTCAAATATAATAGAAACATACTTAATTGGACAACGACGTGTTAATGAACATTCAAAGAAAGATTAACTTTAAAACCTATTTAGAAAAATAATTTATTAATGTTAATTATGAGTCAAGTCTGAAAACATGACTTTTAGGGGTTTCGACACTCTTGATGTTGAAAAAATATGTCATCGAAGAAACCCGATCACCAAAATCGCGATGTATTATTTTAAATTGAAACATTTTTAGTATGTTTATTAATTGATATTAGACCTTTTCGAGATTTCATTAATCAGATAATCGCGAATCGGGATTTCGGGAAATCTGATGACATGAGTTCGTGCTCTCATGGAATTGCGAATCCCAAAATCACGAAATGGCGATGACATGTTTCTTTAAAATACGATTTAACTTATCTTAATCAATCTCATTAATCAAAATTAATTCCAAAACAGATATAGTTTATTTCAAATGTGAATTATGAGTCGGGATTTTGGTGATCGAGATTTTGGGAAAAAGGATGACAACAAACATGCTTCTCATAGAACCGCGAATTCCGAAATCGCGATGTAATTATTTAACTCTTAATCATTCTTAGAAGAGATTAGATTAATTCAAATCTTTTCTTAAGGATCAAATGTATCGCGAAGTCGGGAAATCGGGAAACACGATGACAAGAGTATATGATCTTATTGAACCGCGAATCCCGATATCGCGACGTGATTAACTTAACTTTTAAACCCTTTTAATTCAGAATTAAGTAATTTATGTTTTAATTAAGTCTTAAAGTATCGGGAAATCGGGGATCGGGGTTTCTCAATTCAATTTGCATCAAACATTTGTTTATGCAAAACCGCGAATCCCGATTTTTTTTAGGTTTAAATTAAAATTCGTAAATTTTAAATTACTACCCGTTTGAAAGATTTTTTCAAAGAGTGTTTCAAAACTTATATTTGTTTAGATTTTTTCCATTCATTTTCCAAAAATAAACAATAAAAGGCATCGCGAATTTATAGGTGATGAAATTTTTGTTTTAAGAAGGCCGAAAAACGCCAAGACTTAAAAATTAAAAATCTAGGTCTTAAGGATAAAAGATTTCAAGATCTATTTCAACATAGGCTCCAACTGGGGACCTCGTCTCCCTGCGGGACGAGGATAACATGTAGACTTATTTCCTTCATTGGGTAAATGGTGTCAACGATTTATCTCTGATAAATTTTTTAAAGAGAAGAAAAAGAAATTATATAAAGCCTTTGAAAATCTTTTCAAAACTTCATATTTATTTGAAACTCAGTTATAGTCTTCTTCAAAATTCTCCTTCCCGTTCCAAAATTGATTTAGTATTGAGATGATTAGAAAAATATTTGGAAACTCAACATATTATTGAACATTTCAACTTGCATCAATCGAAATAAAATTTATAATTTTTTAGACTGGGAAGCTCTATTTTGACTTAAGATGAATATCTAGTTTTGAAAAATTGATAACTAGAATAGAGTTATAGATAAGTATGAAAAAATTACAGACACCTCAGATATTGCTTCACTGCCAGCAGGCCTATTCATTACCCTGATGAAGTTATCTACCCCTTTTTACTGAATTTCCTTTCATCGCTTAGAGTACTAATTTTATGCTCAGACATTACTTCACTGCCAGCGGGCCTGTTTAGTACCTCGGTGAAGTTATCTATTTTTTTATTTTTAGACGAGGGAAATCATTTAAATTAATTTCCTTTCATCGTCTATAGGACTATATGGGGGCAATCAATTATGAATTTCCTTTCACCATCTGTCTTATAGTTAGCTTATGCCTACGAAGCGGGGGCAATCAGTGATACTTAATCATTCAAACTTTTGCTTTGATACAATATGATCCATAAATGAGAGGCTTGTAGCCTACTCATCTCACCAACATGAAAATATCTATAAAAAAATATAATCTTAGATCAATTGATAAAAAACAATACTCAACCAAACAAGACACAAGTCGATTCTACTCAAATAATAATGAATATGTCCTCCTCATAGTCAAGATGGGAAGCAAGTTGGAAGGAAGGTAAGTCATGAAAAACAAAATGAGTTGGAAATATACAAGTTGGGTCGAAGGTAAAGCAACTCGACCAAATTCGAGTTGACCAAGTCAGGTAGAACATGTTATCACATAAAGCTATCTAAGGGTCATAGGGCAACCCAATCCTTTACTTGCACAGGTATTAGCCTTGAGCTCAAAGCGCAGCTTTCAGAACAGTCTATTTTGATCTTGAAACGCAAGCGAGAGGCAATTTTAGCTTCCAGCGGCTGAGATATAGAGTGAATTTTAGATCGATGGTTTGCGGGTGTTCGGAACCTGAAACTTGTTCAAAGATTAACAC
The DNA here is from genome assembly GCA_010110895.2 of Picea sitchensis. Taxonomy (NCBI): domain Eukaryota; kingdom Viridiplantae; phylum Streptophyta; class Pinopsida; order Pinales; family Pinaceae; genus Picea; species Picea sitchensis. The sequence goes on along the minus strand of SNQJ01S0054300.1, from coordinate 69,699 downwards.
CTAAACAAAGGCACATGATTAAAGGACGAGCAAAAAAATAAATATAGGTCATAGATTTCAGTGGGAGAGATCGACGGTGGAAAATTATCGTGGGAATCAGTATTTCAAAATAACGTTAAAGTTAATCACTCAAGTTCTGAAGTCCCAAAACCTGAAATTAGCATGAGTCATCTGATCCAAAGGGACGCATGGCACCAGATCTGGGCTACAGAGAAAGTTGTTGTGGGATGATTTGGAATGACGAGTGCATAGTTTTCCTGAGTCTCTAAATACAAAGTAAAATTGGACCATAGATCTTAAGGGGATGGTGGTAGCCAATCAATGGTTTAGCGGTTTCGCGAATCAGACCTTTTCCAAGAGAAATGTGCAAGTTTCCCGTAATGCGAACTCGCGAAGCACCCAAGAATTAGGCCCATGGTCATATCCCATCGTCATATGGAAAGCAGTGCCATAAAGAAGGGTAAGCGCCTATTGAGTGGCCGGTGACTAGGGTTTTCAAGGAAGCAATCGTGGCCGTCAAATTCAAAGAAAGTATGAATGTCGATCTGAATAGTCCATTTCGCAAGTTCGTTCATCGCGTTATTTGGAATCAAGTGGAGTGAAGACTCTCAAAAGAAGAATTCCCGAAGTGCCTTTCGATATAAGTGCCAAGTTATGTCCAGAGGTCGCATGTAGGATGGAGCGATGTAGAGGAGCTACGCCAAAGGCCGAAAGTGCCCATATTGGTCACCGAAGAACATCTGCATGGCCTCGAGGTGTCGGGATTGACTCAAAGAAGTCGTGGGTGTTGGATCATGTTGTCATTGATGCCAATGGTTTGATTGATTGATGTCATTGATTGATGTCAAGTGATTGATTGATGTCAAAGGATTGATTGATTGATGATTGATGTAATATAATATGTATTGTCCTTGATGAGAATGC
>SNQJ01S0054300.1:26351-68765 GCA_010110895.2 Picea sitchensis | reverse complement strand
TTTTCTCAGCTGTAAAAACTCAAAAATGACTTGAAGATACTAATGAAAGCTACGATATCCACCCAAACTTGGCCGAAAGGACGGTTTCATTTTGGGAGTTAACAGATGCAATCATGAAATAATGAGGGCCAAAAATAGATTGCTCGAATGATTTTCTGGGCAGTAGACATCCCGTAGAGGTGACCACTGCATGTGCCACTGTGGCAATCATTCAAGACTCTATCGGCTTCGTCAATGGTCAAACATCGACGAAGTAGGGTGTCGACCCCCACCGATATAAGGTATCACCGATAAGGAGGTATCAGGGGGCCTGATGCCAAATACGTCGACAATCATCCCTGGAGAGGTGGTTTCCTAACTTCTGTGTTCGGAGGTAGATGAGGAGATCGTCGTACCAAGGATCATCCGAGGGGATGTAAAAAAGATGTTCGTCTGGGAAGTTGGTATTGACAGGGGTACTGGTAGTATTGGAAGGAAATGTCCTAATGAGTTCGGAAAGTACGAGGGCTTTCTTTCTCTTAGGAGTGGAAAATTCTAGGTCATACTCTTGAAGTATGACAATCCATCGGGCAAATTTGCCATTAATTTTTCGACAACTGAGAAAGTAGTGCATTGGGTTGGAATCTGTGACAAATATGGTAGTTCTAAGCAAGATGCAATGGCACAATTTCTGGACTGCGAGGACAACTGCAAGGGAGAGTTTCTCTTCGTGATTGTATTTCAAGGGTGTCCCTGAAAGGTTTTTACTAACATAATAAATGACATGCTCCCAGTTGTCATCCCCTACTTGGATGAGAACTCCTACTATGGAGACGGCTGAAGCCAAAAAGTAGAGGATATAGTCGTGGTTATAGTCGGGTGGACTAATCAATGGGGCATTGGAGAGGGATGCTTTGATATCATCAAAGCATTTTGGGAATGTTTGTCCCATTTAAATGGGATATCATGATGTAAGAGGTGAAGAAAACCATGTGCCCGAGTGGCATAATCGGGGACAAAGCGGTGTAAAAAGTTATCTTTTCCTTCTAGGCTTTGTAGTTGGCATAAATTCCATGGTGGGGAAATTTCCGTGATGTCTTGGACCTTGAGGGGGTTGACTGTGATGTCGTGTTGGGAGACGATGAACCCAAGGAGGCATCCAACAGTGATGCAGAATACACACTTGAGGGGATTGAATCAAATATTGTACTGATGACACCTATGAAATACAATGCATAAGTCATCCAGGTGTTGAGTGAGTTTTTTGTATCGAGCGGTGAGATCGTCCAAGTAGGTGAGAATGATTTGAGCCAGATCATGAAATATGTATGGCATGGCCTATTGGAAAGTGGCACTGGCGTTCTTGAGGCCAAAAGGCATGTCACGATACACAAAGGTTCCCCAGGGGGTAATGAATTTGGTTTTGTACTGATCGAATGGGTGAATTTGAATTTGGTTGCAGTTAGAGAAACCCTCCATGAAGGAAAAAGCCTCGTGACCAGCACAATCATCAATAATTTGGTTGATAAAGGGAAATGGAAACTTGTCTTTGAGACAGGCGTGATTGAGATCGCGAAAGTCCGTATAGACACGGATGGTGCCCTATCTTTTGTTAACAGGGATGGGGTTGGAAACTCATGATGTATAGGTGATGGGGTAGATGAACCCAACAATGCGTAATTTGTCAATCTCGGCCTTGATGGCCGCTTCTTTGGATGGGTGTAGCAGACGCTATATTTGGCAGACAGGTGTGATATCAGGCTAGGTGTCTATACAATGTTTGACAATAGAGGGATCAAGGCCAGGCATCTCTGTGTATGACTAAGAAAAAATGTAACGATATTCCTAGAAGAGAGATTTGTATGCGGTGATTTCTTCAGGGGAGTATGCGACGCCAATGGTGATTTCCTCTACAACTCCATATTTGATGGAAATATCGATTTTGATGGTGGGGTAAATATTGGCCATATTGCCTTCTTCAAAAGCGTTGGGAGCAGGGATAGGGTTATTGAACGAATCTATATGCCCCGATGGAAGAAAATATTTGGTTTCGACTACGTATATGGGGTTTTGGTTCGAAGGCGCGAAGGCTTCTTGTGAAAGAAAGAGCACTCTGTGGTGGAGCGCATCCCATGGGAAATCAGGGTTAGTTAACTCTGCAAGGATGTCTTCGTCACAATGGAACTGTCGAGAATATAGGGGATCTAGAGGAGTAACAAAATTGGTGATTGTCACCCCGTGGTTGTCTTCAGGTGGTGAAGAGGTAGGGAGGGTGATGCAAGGGGGTTGCCAAGTTTCGCTCGACATGAACCAAATATCAAGATACTGTGGGTTGAAAATGGTAGTTGGGCATAGAATTTGCGTGGGGAAATGGATTGTAGAATTGGGGGCATTTGGGGAAAATCCTCATATGAATCATCTAGGAACCATGGAGGAGTAGGGAGTGCTTCAGGCTCAGGAGAAATGATATGAAGAACCTCTGGTGATCGATTAGGGTTAATCACCAATTATGTCGAGGGAGTGTAGGATTTTGAATTAGGGCCATTTGGTGATGCCTATATTCAATTATCATAGGGCATTGGTATGTGAAATGATCTAACGATTTGTAGAGAGAGCAAGGGAACCTCATATGTTCACTGACTGAGGTTGTGACATAATGGATGTCGGTGACATGTGTTATAGATGATGCAGATGGGGTGGGTTCTTACTGAAAGCTCTGGTGTAATGTTGTTAGCGTCTGTTGGAATTGAGGTAGCGCTAGACAATGGTGTGTATAATGGCCATATGATGAACATATGGCGCATGTGAATTTGGTTCGTAATACTTTTCTACTTGTGGTAGGGGAGATAGCGACAGTACTTGATGAAGTGGTGAGTGGTGTTGGTGCTCGAGACAGTTGAATTAGATTGCGTAGCTCTAGTAGAGATGGGCATTTTTTGGTGGGGTGTTCGTCTTTCTCACATAGTGCACAAGGAGGTTGGACACGTGAGGGTGGTGGAGCGATGGTCTCTTTCTTCTTCCGTCTGCCCCTAGCTATAGCAGGGGTGCTAGTGAGTGGGGGTGTAGGTGGGATGGTGGGGGTAAGTATTGTATCTCCTTCCATTTGGGGAGGGAGGGATGGTTGAGGGACCATCTCAGGCGGATGTAGATACCATACTGGGATTGCTATCACCATGTTGGGAAGGGTAAGCATTGTGGCTACTTGGAAAGCTTGTATGCCTGGTGGAGGTAAAAGAAGGGGATTTGATTAAGGGCTTGGGGGATTGTCTCTAAAACCAGGATGTGACCTTGGGGTAAGGTGAAATCAGAAATAGGTGAAGCTGGAGGGATTTCAAGGAGTTCCTAGGGAGGAAGTGTTGTGACTAATGGGACGTCAGATATAAGAGAGGCCTCATGGGGAGGAAGAGTATCTCCAATTTCAATTCCATTGGATGAGATGACACATACCTGTGCGGAAGGATGAATGGGCAGTGGTGCTCCATGGTATGTCCCTAGCAAGGATGGGTCTTTGAAAATTTTGGGGCCCATCTCGATGAGTGAGTAAGTATCACGATTAGTGTGGATGAATGGGAGGATGTTGTCGATGTTTTCAAATGGGTTAGGCTCATAATGTGAAACTTGATCAATGGTGATGATCTTCCCGTTATGGGGGAACATCATGGTTTGAAACATAGAAGAGGCTACTGCCTTCATAGCATATGTGTAGCTATGACCGAACAAGATATTGTAATTGAGGGGGGCATCAAAACCTCAATGTAAATAAGAATGGTTTTGCCTCCGAGTTCAATGGGGACATTTTGGAAGAGCCCTTCAGGAGAAGATCATCATCCATCATAAGCTCTTAAGTTAATGGCAGATGGTATGAGCTCGAGGGAACCAAGTTTCTGCCAGACGGATTTGGACATGATGCATGTGGATGCACCTTCATCAATTATGTATCAATGAACTGTGATGTTTTGGATTTTAACTGGTATTTGAAAATCAATGAGAGCGGGGAGGTGAGGTTCTCCACTATCAAGATCAAATGTAATGAGGTGGGTATCGGCAGGGTTGAATGCCCCCAAGGAAGAAATTAATGCCTTATTTTGAGTGGGACAAGTTTGAAGGACTTATAAGACTAACATGGTGGCAAGAGATTGTGCCAAGTCATCGACCAGACTATAATTATGAGCCACCCTAGCCTAAGGGTTGTGGAAATTCCTATGCAATGGGATGTGAGGAATACAAAGGGGTGTTTCAGTATTAGGGTGAGGAATTATGAAAGGGGGTCTGGTTGTGACTGGGGGTGCTTCTGAGGTGGTGGGAGAAGACTCAGGGGGTGCGCTATATTGACGAGTGCGTGTTTGTAGAAGAAATTCTTCCTCACTAGTGAGGAGGATAGTGTGATCTGCAGGATTGCCCGGATTGGGATATTGTCCCATCTGTGGTAGGGTAGGATGCATGTCTTGTTGGGTGTTCATCACCCCTTGTTGCAGAATGGGGTTTTGCAGTATAGATGGGGGTGGTTTTTGCAGATATTGTTGTGGGGCCTGCTGAGGGGCAGACAGTGCTGGAGGCTGTGGTCCATTAATAGAGTCTTTCATCCATTTAAAGTCGATGATTTTGGGGCAATGGTGAGTATAGTGACCAAACTCACTACAAAGGGAACAAGGGAAGTTGGTCCGAAGGTTTTTGTTATTTTTCCCTTGGCATTTGTTGTTATTTCCCCCTTGAGGATTATAGTTCACTTGATTCTGGTTGCCCCCGACAGGTTGATTCTATTGGGGGTGGTTCCCTCCTGGTCCTGAATTATTATTATTTCAGTTTTTGCCTTTATTTTTGGCATTATTCGACGGATGGGTTGTATTGGCCATATTTAGTTGTTTGAAGTGGTGAACTTGCTGAATGGGAGAGGGTTCAACAAAGTTAACCCTGACGTGTGGTTTCCCTTGTGGAGAGGCAATGGGTTGGGGATGACTAGGAAATGGGAAGTAAGGCTTATGTTTTGATACTGATCCGTAAGGTACATAGGAAGGCATGATGTTGGGGTCCACTTATGGGTGGAGGAAGGGCAACAGGGTATGGTTGTTGATAAAGGGGAGGGGGTAGTAAGAATTTCCTCCATATACTGGTGAATATGGAGGTGTACCATATGTAGTTGGTTGTGTGGGGTATGGGTTCTGGTGTGACATGGTACCAATCAATCCATCCATGGAGTGAGACATCCCTGGTTTGTCTTGGCTGAATGGCATGGGTCTCGGGGCGTCTGGTAGTACCATATATAAGTACCCTAACTGTGAGTAAATGAGTTCGAACTGTTGGGTCTTTCTAATGGTCTCTTCTTCAGAATGGGGGAAGGTGGTGGCCACATCTTTGGCAAGGAGGGAAACAAGTGATTTGAGGAACCAATTGAGACATTGTTGCGAGGTGGCTTGAGCTTTGCAGAGACTACATCACCGAAGGCATTCATGAATGTGGTCAGTGATGTGCATAGCGAAGGTTTGTTTAAACTCTGACAGTAGTTCGAGACCATTGTCACGACGAATTGGTAATTGAAATAAGGTAAAAAATTCTTTGGCCAAGGATTGAAAGGTCACAGGGGACCCAGATTTTTCTTCTACATACCACTTGGCTGATGGGCCAGTGAGTCTGCGTTGAAATAACCTCAATCGGACAAAATATTCCATGATGTTGTTTGAAGAGAACCATAAGTGGAAGGTCATGATATGGTTGGCGGGATCGTCCCCCACTTTTCCTTCAAACTTGGGCATGTCTGAAGGCAGTTTGGTAGGCATTGCAGGCCATGTGGGGTTGTACAATATAGGATCATTGGTGAGTTTAGTCAAATCCGATATGTTGAGGGAAGCAAAGTATGGAATTTGAGGTAGTGGCAGAGGATTAGTTCCGGCCATGGTGTGAGTATTTTGTGTATCTAACCCTTGAGGGGGACTAGGTGGGTTTGTACTTCCCTCTTGAGAAGAAGTTGCCCCCCCCGCTTCCATGTGTTGTTCCTGAGTTTATGTTTTAAGGCTATAAAACATACCTTCAAGGCATCCATAAATGATTTAAAGAAATGATTTGGGAAAAGGAATCAAAGAAAGATGAAAGCAGATTTAGTTTCTCAACTGTCTCTGTCTTGCTTCCTCTTGTTCTTGGATGCTAATGTCTTGCTCAATAGCAGCCCATGATCATTCTAACTCAACTCGGTTAGTTGTTGTTTGTAAAATGGTATTGAATAAATTTAAGGCAATGTTGGTTTGGTCCTGAAGGCCTGATTCAACATTGGGTTATCTGCTACTAGGGACAGTCATGGATGATAAAAATTTATTTGTTTGTAAAATGGATTTCAATCAATTGGTTACTTCAGATTTCCAGAGATGAGATCAAGGAAAACAATTTTAAAATCTAAAAAAGTAATGTAAACAAATTCAAGGTTGTTTCCTGGTTTTGTAACAATTTCGAAAATTATAAACAACAAATAAACACTACAGAGAAATATAAGGCTTTAATCAAGAAATAATCTTATATTTCAATAGACAATGATGAAAGAAAATCAAGGTTTCTTACAAGAGTTAAAAATTAAGGAACAAAAGTTTTACAGGTCTTGAAATTACTAAAGTGATTTCAGAGGAAAAACAATAAATCATTTGACATCCAAACCAATCTGAAATATAAATCAACGATGTATATAACTTCAAACTGATTTACTTGTTAGAGAAAACATTAAAGGAAAAATTCAACAAAGTATACTAAACAGGGGGAAGACACATAGTTACAAAGTTGCAGCATCCAGAATCTCGTTTGTGATCTATATTCCGATGTATTTCAAAACTGATATTACAAAAATGGCTCTCTCCAAAATTTATGAATCTCTTTCTCAGCCTTTCGAAACTATATTTATACATTTCATCAAATCTTCTCGTTGGTGACTAACCAACTTCCTAAAATTTCGGTTACATAAAAATAATGTCAACCGTTTACAATTTCTTTTAAAATTCTAATAATAAAAACATTTAAAAAGGTTTTAAGCTTGCATTGACGAACTTCCTTTCTCTGCTTCAACGCACTGAACACATTTTCCCAAAAAATTTACTAATATCCTAGGAGCCTCGGGTATCTCATTTGCTTCAAATGAGAAAAATATTCTCTGTAATTCGGGCAACTGACTTTCTATCATTCTTTCTGTGAATTTAACAGTTTTCAACCTTAAACTTGAATTCACCATACACTTGTTGATCTCTGTGATGTTGATCAATTTGATGTTTGGAATCTCTGCTTTCTTTTCCTCCAGCTCTTCTCTAAACTTCAGCTGGTGCCTGGCAATATTAACTTCACCTAACAATCCAGAACAACCATTTGTTCCTATATTCAATGAATCATTTTCAAAGAGATCGAAAACTCCTTGGCAATCTTCATTAACTTCTCTTGTGATTCCTTTATATTCGGCTAGTTTTTCTTCCCACACTTTAATCATTATATCCCCTTTAACCTGTTCAGAAATAGATAATTTTTTAGTCTTTCCAATTTCTTCCTTTGATGAGAAATCCACTGCTTTCTGAAAAGTTTTCCTAGCTTCTTTCGCCTCCCTTTCTTTCTGGAACACATTCTCCAAAGAATTATTTGATTCTTGAAAATAATTCTGGATTACTTCCAGATTCAAGAACACTTTCTGTTGTTCCTCCTCTATTCTTACATATATCTCTAATGCCTGTGTCCTGAAACTTTCAAGCTCTATTATCTGGTTAGTAATAGAAATAATCTTATCTTGCAACTGCTTATTTTCTTCTCCCAGCTTTTGAACCTATCCCTGTGTGACCTGTATTATGTGTTTTGCCTCATCCAAGTCTTTATTTAATTTTTGGATTTCTTGCATATCTTTAAGTCTAGATTTTTATAGACCCTTCTGTATTCCCCAACTAATATTTCTTTCATTTTCTTTTAGTTTGTCTTGCAACTGGATTATTGTTTCGTCCTTCTGTTCAAGCAGAGTTGTTAAATTGCCTACATAATACATGTTTGTTGATGCTATTGCACCCATTGTACCAGCTAATTCTGTAGCAAACTCTCCATCCTTGAGTTTCTTTCCATCTATAATAACTCTATGTTTTTTAATCGTTCCTTCTCCTCTTGGATGAATTTCCTGTTTCAAGACTGCTCTTCTCTTTTTACTGAAAAAGTAATCAGATGGGGGGATTTCATCTCTTGAAATTGGCTCTAAATCATTGACATATAAAACTCCTTCATGGGGGATTCTGAAATTTGACTGTAATGGAGTCAAAGAGGTGATAGGACTGGCAAGTTCTATTGAAGCCGTTCCTCCTATTTTTTCTGGAACATTCTTCATGATTTCTGGAATTTTTTCTGGCTCTTTTCCCTTATCCATTCCCGATTCTTTTGTTTGAGAACCTTACACATATTGGGAAGGTATCTCAATATCCTTCAACTTACCTTTGTCTTTTGGTTTATCCTGAGTATTAGTTTCAAACCCTGGAGGGGTTTCTTCTTGTTCTAGCAATGGGGTCGAAAGTTCACCCTGTAAAATCTTAGGCAGGCAGCTTCACCTATGGCTTTGAAAAGATGAAAACCCAACTTGTGAGTCAGGTGGCAAGGCCTGGAATCTGTTCAACACTTCTTCATAAGACTTAACATCTTTAAAAATATCATCATAAATAGATACTTCATGTTCATATGCCTTTAAATTACAATGTATGTAATGCCTACTTATTATTTGGTAGGGGTCATATTTTCTATGCTCAATATTTACTAGCTTCACTTCTTCCAATGACTCGGCCTCTACTTTAGAATGGTCTAAATTTGATAAAGGAAATTTCCCGACATGAACAGGGAAATATGGCCATGCTTTTTTCTGAAGTGCTTTTAATTCCAACCCAATACCACCCTTGGCTATCTGATGATCTACTTATATGCATACCAATCTATCTGGTAATAATTTCGGGAGTGCATGAGGGGGAATTGAACAACCTTAGACCCTAATATAGGAAAAAAATTCCTCAATAAACTAGTGGACAACTGATTTAAGAATTTCTATGACTTCATTAGAAATACGAGGGGGTTCGCATCCAAAAAATAATTTGTGCATAGGAATAATGACAAAGTGACAAACATCGTAAAAAATGTCTTTAGCTTTTTCCTCCCAAAGGGATGAGTGGTATTCATGAATGGGTTCTGGACATGAGATGCTCCAACTCCAATTCATTAATGGAAAGGGGGTCATAAAATAGATTGCATCCATAATATATGTAGACATATATAAATACATTGGTTGTCCTTTTGACTTGGCTGCTTTGTAATTTAAAATTTCTTGTGTGAGGTTATCCGATAAAATTTTATACCAGTTAAAACTATTTCCTTCTGAAACTTCCTCTAAGAAGGGTACCCAGTCCGCATGAAAGTGATAGGGATCTTTTCTCCCAAAAATTCTGCATAACATCATGGCTACATAAACCATATATTCGTTTAAGGAAGTTGTAGCATAAATCCCATGAGAATCAACCCTAAACTTTGCTTCAAACCTCACCCATCCTTTAATCATGTTGGGGTATGTCTGGTCTGCCTCAATACATTCTTTTCTCTAAAACTCAACTAAAAATTCCACATTAAAGGTGTGTTTATGTTTTGGTGAGAGTTTATACATTACTTGAATGTTCTCAGGCCTAAATGAGTCGACGATAGCTCCTTGCTCATTCTGAATGCTCCTTGTTGGGATATCTACCTTATCCAGAGCCCAGCCGACCATCTCAGTATATGCCACCAGCCTCGGACACACAACAACCTTATGAAGTTCAGACTCAACAACATCCCAGATATGATTTTCAGAATCAGGGTCTGCATTCTTTAACTCATCCTCCAGCAACTCAGAGATTTGAGCCCATGATTTGATGGAGTGTATGGCGTGTGGAGGAGTATCCGAGATAATATCACCTTCCTGTGTGTCTTTGTTTTTCTTCGGTGCCTTTTTAGGTGCCATGGCTTTGTGTTTGACTTAAAAACCTGTCACAAATAGTGGATGAATAAGCCCAGCTTAAAATGTAAATACAAACGTTCGAATGTTTACTTAGAATATATTTTAAAAAATACGAGATTTGTACAACTGTCACGAATTTAAAGCTCTTAATGCAGAAGATATTTTCGGAGATATGCATTTAATATCCGTACTTAGGCCCTCTCAACTTTTCAAATAAAACAAGAAACTTGCTTGATCGGAAAATGAAGCATTAATGAACACTTACATAAATATTACCTTTAAACCTATTTTAGAAAGAATATTTATTAGTGTTAATTATAGATTAAATCTGAAAACATGACTTTTCGGGGTTTCGACAATCTTGATGTCGAAAGGTATGTCATTGGAAAAGCTCGATCGCCGAAATTGAGAAATCGCAAAATAGCGATGTTTTATTTAAGATTTAAACATTTTTAGCATGTTAATTAATCGAGATTAGACCCTTTCAGGATTTTGGAAATCGAGATTTTGGGAAACATGATGACATGAGATGTGCTCTCACGGAATCACGAATCCCGAAATCGCGAAATCACGATGGCTTGTTTCTTTTTTCAATATAGGACTTTACTTATGTTAATTAACTAAGTAATCATGATTAGGGCCAAAACGTAATTAGTTTAATCTACCGTGATTTATGAATCGGGGTTTCGGAAATTGAGATTTCGGGAAACATGATGACAAGAGAAGCATTCTTATCGAACCGTGAATCCCAAAATCGCGACATAATTATTTAACCCTTAATCATTCTTAGAAGAGATTAGATTAATTCGTGCTTTTACTTAAGAATTAAATGCATTGGAAAATCGGGGATCGGGGTTTCATGATTCAATTTGCATCAAACATTTGTTTGCAGAAAACCCTGAATCCCGATTTCTTTAACGTTTAAATTAAAAAATCACAAATTTTAAAATTACAACCCATTTTAAATAATTTTTTAAAGAGTGTTGGAAAGTTTATATTTTTTGTAAACCCTTTTCCGTTTGTTATCCCAAAAAACAAATTGATAAAAAAAGGTATCGTGAATTCAGAAATGACGAAATTCTTGTTTTAGGAAAGTCAAAACCTTAAAAACACAAAAATAAAAATCTAGGCCGTAAGGATAAAAGATTTTAAGATATGTTTCAACACTGTGTAAAGGAGAGAGAGTGGATGGTTGACCTTGGGTGGTGGACCCAAGTAAGGTGGAACTGAGAAATGTTGATTCCAAGATAGTAGCACTCACATGGGTGTGAGAAGGTGAAGTCAATCAATGGGAAAGACTAGGAACTCCCCTAGGAGAGGAGGGATATTTAGCAAGCATATGGAACGACGGGGATTCTGTGGGCCCCCTATGATGTCCGACTAGCTAAGTGGATGTGTGAAAATGGGGATGAGAGAAATAAATGGTCAAGAGCCTTTTCTGTAATGTTTTGAACCTTCACAATATATTTCAAAATTAGATGTAATTAGAAGGGCATCATACATAAAGCATTTTGATAAAGAAGTATATATGCGGATAGGTGGATTTTGTCCATTTTGGAGAAAAAAGAAAACAAATGCTTGTGTCCTAAAAGACGTAACATACTTCCTCTCAAATAGAATTGGACCTTCCAATAGCACTTGACAGTGGGGTCTGAAGCCACCAGAAGAGGAACTAGTGAAGGATGAAGTAATCAGTTATAATGAGGGGTAGAGGGTGCATATCTGGAAGAGTCGATGATATTTCCCAATATCCACATGAAATTCGATCAAGGTGCAATTGCAGCCCACAATTGCCACCTGGGTAGATGTCCTAAAATTTGGTCACTAGGTAGCTCAGTTAAAATGTGTCATTTAGATTTTCGGCCTCAGAAATGGGTCACGGGTTGGATCTCATCCAAGAGGTGGGTGCCTCGAGGGGGGATGCACAGAACAACTAGACCTTGGCCTTTTCCCTTCACGGGTATCTCTCTACCTTATGGTGTTAGGAACACTTGACTTGGAGGATTTTAAAGTTCCCTATTTGAAAACTTCTATTTTTTGAAGATGTGAGAACCAGATAATTGGGAGTTATTTGGATGCCTATCCCCGAGATCCTACCTAGACTAAAAAATTTCTTTTGGCACCTCCTGTGGAGGAAACTTAGTGGTTTTTAGAAAAAAATTAGATGTGGTTGTTTGAGAAATTGGGTGTGTGGGCCAATCTCGTTCAATTTAAGTGGGAGTGGATAGTTTCTTCAAGAAAAGGGGTGGGGTGTTTCAGAATCCCTTTGGAGGAAAATTACCTCAACCTCCATGTTTTGAGATGAAAACTATGTGAGTGAGTAGTGACTTTGTGTGTGAACAAGTGAAAGTGTGCCAATTTTAATAATTTAGGTGTCACCTTGTTGCATGTGGACTTCACTTGGTCCTTACAAGTCTTGATTACCTAAGCTACTATGTGTCATTGATACAACCTTGCAGAATTTTAAAGTCCCTAGGAAACTAGCATGTGGACATGTGGGTCCTTACTATTCCTTTAAATCCCTATTGTGATTTAATCTAAGAAATCTTTGAAACTATCCTAGATTGCACACATGTGGGCATGTATGGGCCCATTACAAAACCTTTAAACTTCCCTAGTGATTTAATCTAAGAAAGTAAATTTCACCACTATCCTATCTTTGTAGCATGTGGGCATTTATGCGCGCTTACAATCTTAAGATGTGTTTGAAATAAACTAAGAGGAGTCCCGAGGGGTGTGTTGTCCTCTCCTAAATATTTTGTCTTTTTAAGGGAGATGAAATTTTCCCTCAATCTCTTTCTGATTATCAAGATCACTTTGGGGCATGAGAGAAGAGAATACTCAACAATTGATATCCAATTTCTGGTCCCAATGCAAGTTTTATATGTGATGTAGAAAGATTCCAACTTAAAATTTAATCAAAGCAAGCCATTCATGTGGAAAAATGCAAGCAAAAGAGGAAATTATGATTTTAACCCCCTAAGTGCCTATGTTTTGACTAATCCCTTCATATGGAGAGGGTATCTAAGTGTGGTTCATATTACAATATACAAGGAATTAATTTTGAGAAGGCTATGGGCCTTCAACAGATCACAAAAACCCTTACAATATTTGATTTTCTGGACAGATGCGCGGGTCGCAGAGTAGACAGAGGCACTGTGAGCACCAATGCATGAATTGGAAAATGGATTATGGGCACAGGTGTGTAGAATGCATTGAGAAATATAGTGTGTTTGGCACACGTGCACTAAAGACGCGCCTGTGGATTAAAACATGCGTGCGTTGTCTGTTACACGATCGTGAAGAAAATTTTGGATGAAATGTTCTCATCTCAGCTTTGAATTTGGCTTTTTGCAGGTCAGCTTGGGCTTGGTATGGTTCTTGCAAGTTAAAGAAACAAAAGGAAGAGCTAAAATAACCCAAATGCGGAAGAAAATTGGTACCTTTCCCTAGTGGAGTCTCCAGTCTATTGCATCTCTTTTGTCACCTAAATGAGAAAAATAGAGATTCTTACAAGCCCAGTTGGGTTAGCTAGGCAAGACAACAGTGAATGCAAGAGTTAGAAACATCAAGCATATGATATAAACAAAAGACTAAAATAAGAACAATAAAAAAAACTAAACTAGAGTGCATAAGGACATTAGAACAAGAAATAAACAACGTTCATGCCACCAATGGAAAAGATTGTATTAGTGGAAAGGAAACACCAAAGAGAAAGAGAGACTTATGGGTCTCCTCTTCCTCCAAGGGAGGGCTCTTGAACCCCCAAATATTGAGCTCTTCTTACAAGTAACAAACTAGAAGGAAATGGTGAAGAAAATCCAAATCGCATTCACTCAAGAGGTGATATGAATGGCTAAATGAGATGGTACTTGTATGCTCTTGACAAGGAAAGAGGATCCTCTAAGAGAATATAGGCATCATAAAAATACAAATGAATTCCTTAAAAATGTAGTGCACCCATGGCTTCCTTTCATAGCATAGCTTTGAGGTATTATTCAACCAGTTTTTAGTGTGAACAAGGGGCCCTTTAGGGCACCCTTAGGTCTTTGACTAGCCCCCTAGTCAGATTCAATCAAGATTTGGGTGTTAAATTGACTTGGAAGATGAACTAGAAGTGGGTGGAAGGCCGACCATAATAATAAATGCCCTATTCTAAGGGGTGCATGGTTTTTTGCGTCCACAGTCGCGCATCGTGCCCATGTGCGGTTTTCTTGCATTTATGGATGATGCATGTGCGCATGCTCCCTGTGTAGTCTTAGCGCATGCATATTTTATAATTGTTTGTATAGTTTTGGACATTTTTGAAGTGCATTTTTGGTCCATGAGTGAACTAATGAGTGTTTTGAAGATGTTGTATTCCTATAACCATTTGTGGATGAAATTCTATTGATAACACTCCTCATGAGCCATGCTTGGTGAATACCTCCTTCAAGATTGAGGTGAATGTGTAGTTCTCCTTCTTGAAAGTTGAGAACTTGGATCAACAAGTTGACCGTCTCCTCTGTGAGCTTCAACCTTGTAATTATCATAAAAAAAACACTTGCAAACAATCAAACCTTCAAAAACCTTTGCTTTGATACCAACTTTATCTGAAAATGAAAAAGGTTTGTGTGTACAAGTTTGCAAGTGAAATGTTTATGTGACTTAGGCAATTGTATCAAGTTGCAAGCATATAAACTTAATGAGTTTTTTTACTTAATATGAGTAGAATAAACATACATAAAAAACCATCAATATTAATCACATAACACATCAAAATGATAAAGGAGTTCACCCCTCTCTTGGGCTACATCTCCCGGTCCAAGTTCCAATGGATCATTTTCATTGTATTCTCAAAGTGTCAAAATCAATTCTTTAGAATTCTCATAATGAAAAATAGATGGATTCAATGGCTCTAGAATGTCCCAAAACCCCTAGTTGGTCTCTTCTTGCACCTATTTTAGCAAAAAAATGGAGAAAATACACTTTCTGGAAGATTTTTCCCCAATAGCTTGTTGTACCTGCTCGCCAAAATGAACCTCTATCAAAACTAAACCTGGCTCCAAGAATTTCTTGTGCCAAAAAACCAACACTCATGCCATTCCACAAATTGGAGAAAACTGTCGCATTGTTAGGGGGCATAGGCAACTTTCTTGGTGGAGGTTATGGTCGCATGGCCCTATGTGGCCTGGTGTCGATATAAACTTACAGACCTGTTGTTCTATCCATTGGAAAACAAACTACTTATCGTATGGAGGTGTAACGATATGTGACCCGGGCTGGGGCTAAGCCCCGACCCTTTTCTTCCTGGACCAAAGTTTAATGCAACTTTAAATTAAATTTTTAAACAATACATGTTAAGAACCGTTAAAGGAGAATAGTAGCCTGACCTTTTCCAACACTCTGCCATACACAGAGGTCTCGGGTTCGACCCCCATGGAATTTTAAAAATTTCACAACAACAAACTAATGAAAGGGTGCCATGTGGTGGCCCTTGGCTAGGCCACGTGGCACCTTTCCATTATCCCATACACTTGCATGTGTCGATCACTGGTTGGTCCACATCCCTGCCAACCAAGATGAAAAATCACCCCGCCACATCATCACCGGCCACATCAACACCTTCCATGTCAGCATATGCCATGTTAGTCGTATGATCATACAGTCAGCTAACATGTGGAATGTACGGACTGTACAGACTACACATTCAACATTTTTTTTTTCCTGTTTGGAAAAGTGGATAGAACATGATATCTCTCACATACGAACTTTGTTTGAGCCCATTCAATTTGCATTGGGATCGTGAGGATGAGATCTATGCAATAAATCCATTTTTGAGCAATTTCTATCACTTTGATTTTTGATCATTTTTTTATCCCTTGGATTAGGGTGCTATGATTGAATACTGTACACTTATGCTTACTGTGTGAATGTTTTCCATTGATATAATTGTATGATTACTTTCCATGGATATTGCCAAATAATTACTCACCACATTTATTACTGTATAATTGATTGTAACTTTTAAAAGTCTTACAATACCTCATTTAAAACAACTATAGATGGTATAATGTGCATGTTTACAAAATATAAATAATTCAAGTTCTAAATTTGGCTTATGTATGAACCTTTACTTTAGGTAATGGCCATTATGGTACCAAAAACTTTGATGTATTGGAAATACAAACGTAGATATCTTTATCTAAGCTATTTCATCACAATACAATTGTAATAATAACAACATAAACATTTAAATTTAACAATTTGAAATGAAAACCTGGAATAGATAAGGGGCATCCAAGTTCCACCCAATAGTAGAATAGATCAACTAATTTACTTGATCCTATCACCCCCAATCCTGATCATAAATCCATGAGGGTGATCTAGGCTATCTATTTCAACAACCTCTTGTTCTTGATAGTTCCCTAACACATATAGTGCTCTCACAACAACTCTTTCTCCCTCTGTTCTCTACAGAAATAAATATTTTTCAGTTATTTCCTTTTTTCCACATGCTAAGTATCATCCTGCCTCCACACATGTGTGTTCTTATATTTCTTTGTTTCCCAGGTCTTATTCTTTTCCAACTCTTTTCCCTCCTTGGGAATATTTACAGCTGAGGGAAATCCCTAATTTACACGATGTGTCAATCTCTAGAATTGACTTCTGACACTTGTCCTTTCCTACCCAGGGTCATATTCAACTTGTTCCCCAATCATGGATTCATAATCATCTCTTTTTACCATGGTTGTTCCTTCTATCCCCTTTATTTATTAAATAAAAATCTTTTCTGTTACATTTGTCTAGTCCTTAAGGACACTTGGAAATTCACTTTCTCATAGAATAATTAAATAATTAATAGCCAAATTTACCCTCTAATTCTATATTAAAATTTTCCACTTAAGGAAATTATTTAGCATGATACCTTATTTTATTTGAGGGTTATTACATACTCTCCCCCTTGGAATTAACACTGTCCTTGGTGTTACTTATTTATTATTTCTGGTCATTCTTGGAACAAGGTTGGATATGTCTTCCTCGTGACATCTTCCAACTACGAAGTAGCTTCTTGAGGGATGAAGTGATTCCATTGCACTTTTACCTGAACGATGACCTGATTCTGCAACATTGTTTATTTCTTGTCCAAAATGTGCAAAGGTTTCACTTGGAAGTCTCCTTTCGGTCTACCTGCAACAAATTCTAATCAATTACATGAGTAGTTTCATGAAAATATTTATTTAATAATGAAATATGAAAATTTTTATGAACTTTTAAGTTCCGTGATAACACTCGTTGATATGCTACTAGGCCAATGCGAGCTATCACTTCAAAAGGTCCACAAAACCTTAGTGCTAGTTTTGTACATCTCCCACATTTTAGCGAACCTTTTCTTTCCTTAACCCATATATAAATATGATCATCAACATTAAATTATTTATGCATTTTGTTCTGATCTACATAACGTTTTTGTTTGTCCTGCGCCATTTTTAAAATTTTGTTGGGCCTTTTTCACTATCACTTCCATTTCTTGTAACATATTTGGTCCAACCATGATCCTGCCTAATGCATTATCCCATCTAATCGGAGTCGTACAATTCCTAAAATAAAGGATTTCGGACTCATAACCTTTATTGTAGGCAAATTCTACTAAAGGTAAGTTGTCTTCCCATTTTGTCAGATTATCCGTCATGTACATCTAGAGCATATCTTCAATGACCTGGCTAGTATGTTTGGTTTTCCCATCTTCCTCCAGATGGTAACTGGTACTAAAGTTTAGTTGAGTTTCAAGACCTGCAAACAACACCTTCCAAAAACTTGAAGTAAACTTAACATATCTGTCAGAAATCACCTTCTTTGGTATCCCTTGTAACCTAAAAATTTCTTTGATTTACTCTTCTCAACCATATTTTGTAGAGATATCTCACTCATAGCTTGATTTATTTGATTTACTCTTCTCAACCACATTTTGCAGTGATATCTCATTCATCTCTTGTTTCTCGTCCTATTTCTTCTTAATCTTCTCATTATCTTCCTTAAAATTCTTAAGTTCCACTATGAGGCTCCTCATAGTTTCCAGTACCTAGGAGGCTGAACTGTTTTCACTTTTCTATTCATGGTTTTGTTGATTGACATTTCCTTCAGGGTAAACTTCTTCTTCATTATGTGTTGAAATATTTTGAAATTGAATATTATCTTGTCACTTTAACAATAAAATATTCACCTGGGTTAGAAACTAAGCATACATAATTTTGTTTAAGAATTTATGTTTATGCCCATAAGGTCTATTGTTGTCAACATAGGATCTGATACCATATGAAACATACACAAACCTCATAAAAAAAATTATTATTTATTTCATAAGTTTAATCTATCGAAGGAGAACTATGGATTTTATGAACAAGTTACCTTCTCAATCTATTACTATTTTAATTGCATCGCTTAACTTACCCAGTTCCACAATTATTAATTTGACAATTCATGTCTTATATTTTGAGGTTCATTACATTGCAATTTGAAAAGAAATACTAGGTGGTAATAACCACTTGGACTCATGGTCCATAAATATGAGTAGCATACCTGTATGTATTCCTATACATAGTCAAAACATTGATAAATCAAAGCAATAGATTCTTACAATATATATGAATTTGAATTAATTAAACAAGTTCTTTACAACTTCATTATTGTATTCGACCCCCTATACTATTTCCTTTACATCACATGTCATTCCTAAATTATTGTTAATGCCTATGGTATCCTTAGGATTCCTTTATCATTTTAAAACTTCACCTTTCACGTAAGGTTTACGATATAGTCCAAACATGAAATTAGGTTGTCCATCGAGACTATTGGGTGAATAAAACAGGTTGGTGGAATGCATTTACATAGCCATAAATCTTGGTTTGCCATATAAGTATCTTGAAAATTGGGGACCACTCTTTGGATGCCAAGTCTCCACCTTCACATGGCTCTTGTACTCTATATGACTGGACTGTTCAATAAGGTACAAGAGAGGAGCCTAAAGTTTCCCTTATGAATTTCACACCTTTCCCTAGTATTGTTTCCTCTGCTCTTGCTCTAGCTAGTGGTAATGACCCCGTTTTATCCTACATAAATCTCTCTGCTACTTGCAATTCTTACCAACATATGTCTCTGTGAAAATTTCAATTATCTACCCCGAGTCTTGGATCTGAGCACTGTAATAGTGACCATTACCGGTTATCATTCTCATTAAATATATCTTCGTCCCTTATCATGTAGCTTCCATCGATAAAGAGTTCGAGGTAGTAGAAATGGCTACAGTCTGAAAACTCTTAGGTAGGTAAACCGTCTCTGGGTTTATCTTGAAATCATTGTTTTTTACAAGGATTTTCTCTTATCAGGAGAGAGACTTTACTTATGCCCGCAACCTCATGATTATTACAGTTCAGGTAGTTCACTCAATAAAGGGAGAATATGGTTCAATCAACAATTTGTACCTTGCAATCACGCCAAAAGAGGTAAGAGTCCCTTTTTTTTTCTTTATACACATCTCCCATTCGTCTTATTATTATTTTTAAAAAGAAATAGTATGTGTGTTATCCTTTAGTTATTGTTCGTTACATTCCAGGAGATATTTGATTACTTGAGTTCCTTTCGGTTCCGCACTTCTCATCACATAACTATTTTTTCATAATTAATTTAGATATTTTATCTCTTTGTCTTTTTAAGTTATCTCTTAGTAGCTGTTAGAGTTTTTTCTCATTGACTCGAAAAAAACTACGTTGTTTTCTTAGGCTACGATACTCTTCCATGAATATCTCATTATTGTATACTCCTAGATACTCCACTTCCCATGATTCATAGAGGGTATCGTTACAAATATTAATTCACAACTCTGATTCAGGAATTAAGTGTAACTCTGGTCGACTCTTCAAGATTTTGCTTCTTTGTTTATTATCATTTTAGCCACCAGTTGTTATTATTTCGTAATTTTAATGATACCCAATTCCTTTATGGTTTTCACATACCCTATATATATATATATATCCCCTATTACCAATTTACTCGTGTCCTGTAGTAACTTGATTTCCGTCCTCTCTCAAGAAATTGTCGAGTAAACCCTATGGACAATAATATTTCAAATTACTTGATTTTTTGTCGTATTGATGTATGGTTTTGTACTATCTATAATGCACATACTTTGACAAAATAAATTACAGAGTGCACGATTTTCTTGTTTCTTTAGTAGTTTACTTATGTATATTCATTTCCTGTAATCACAAAGATAAATGTCTCATCTTTCCTTCATTTTATTATTAATGGTGAATTCTTTGTTTAAGTTCAACATATATTTCATATTTTATAAAAACAAATTGTACTTAATCAATAGTATATTGGTACTTAAATTAATGATGGGTCCTCTTTTTTTTTTCTTGGCATGAGGAACACATCAGATTCCATTCGCCTACCTCCACCCTTTGCACGATACCAAGATTCTTTCTTATGTGGATCCAAGCGAATTGCACGATACCAAGATTCTTTCTTATGTGGATCCAAGCGAAATTTTATAGGTCCAAGTATTTTTCCTTTTTTACAACATCATTATACTTATTAATTTCTTTCAAATTATTTTTAAAATTACACTACTAATTCGTACTTGTGTAAATTCCTTTTCCTATAGGTCGTATTTCCATCAATCAAAGGGACTCATGGATCGAATATTGTGAAAGGTATTTGGGTTCCTAGCTTGTAATATTAGAGGAATAGTATAACTGAAACCCCTTGCATGATTTCTCTACATCATGGTTATCACTATCGAAACTGGATTGGAATGTCTATATATCATTCTAATAGAATTTTGAGGTTCTAAGTATATTTTCATCATACCATGCATACATTTTTGGGTGATATGATTGAATACTATCCTCTTATGCTTATTTTGTGAATGATTTCCATTGATATAACTGTGTGAATACTTTCCATGGATATTGTCGTATAATTAATCTCCACTGTTATTATTGTATAATTGATTGTATCTTTTAACAATCTTACAATACCTCATTTAAAACAATTGTAGATGGTATAATGTGCATCTTTACAAAATAAAATAATTCAAGTTCTAAATCTGGCTTCTATATCGACCTTTACTTCAGGTAATGTCCATTATGGTACACAAAACTTCAATGTATTGGAAATAAAAAAAATAGAGATATTTATCTAAGTTATTTCATCAAAATACAATTGTAAAAACAACAACATAAACATTTAAATTTAACAATTTGAAATAAAAAACGTGGAATACAGAAGGAGCAACCAAGTTCCACCCAACCTTAGAATGCATCAACCAATTTACTTCATCCAATCACCCCCAAGCTTGATCATAAATCCATGAGGGTGAAATAAGCTCCATGTTTCATCGGCCTCTTGTTCTTGACAATTGCATAACACATATAGTGCTGCCACAACAACTCTTTCTCCCTGTGTCCTCTACAGAAAGAAATATTTTTAAGCTATTTTACTTTTTCCCATGCTAAGAAACGTCATGCCTCCTTACACATGTTTTATTATATTTATTTGTTTCCCAGGTATTATTATTCCCCATCTCTTTTCCCTCCTTGGGAATTTTCACAGCTTGGGGAAATTTGTGATCTAGAATTGACTTTTGACACTTGTCCTTTCCTACCCAGGGTCAGTTCAAGTTGTTCCCCACTCATGGATTCATAATCATATTTTTTTAACTTGGTTTCTCCTTCTGTCCCCTTTATTTATTGAATAAAAATATTGTCTCTTACATTTATCAAGTCTGTAAGGACACTTGAAAATTCATTGTCTCATACAATAATTAAATAATTAACAGTCAAATTTACCCACTAATTATATATTCAATTTTTCCACTTAAGGAAATTATTTAGCATGATACTGGATTTTATTCAAGGGGTATTGCATCATCATAGCCATTACACCATCCAACAAAACTTGATCTTTCTTGGTAGTTTTCTCTTCTCCCTGTGGATCATATCCCTTGGGTGTGGATGTACTTGGAGGAAGCATACCTCTTCCTCCCACACCCCGACAACTACTCATCCTTCATCATTGTTGAGCCTCCAAATTGACATCCCCATTACCATATTATACTCCTCATTTATACCTTTTTGGCCTACCCAAGCTTGGATGAATGATAAAGAACCCTACCTCTAGTCATTGATAAGGTCATAAGGTTAAGTACAATTGAATTCATGCATTTTTTGGTTTATTAAGCTAGGAGACTAAATATTTCATTTACTAATGTTTAAAATTTTCATGTGTAGGCTTTGACCTTTGGATGAAGTCCAACACTTCTATGTCAGCTCAGCTATCCAATACTTATGTGCCAGATTGCACACTGTCTGAATCTGGTACCAAGCACACCTTTCGTACCAATACAGGAAACATAGTATGCTAAGATTGGATCCAGATCGTGCCCAGGCTAATTGTTGAGTGTTTATGAAATCATCAAAGTTATAGAAAGACTATGTTAAGCCAGTTTGTTTATTGCTTCATCCTCATACACTTCGTGTCACGACGATGAAGCTTAAAATATGTAACTGAATATATAAATTTGACAATTGTTGATTTGTAAAAGATTTCACCTCCTTGTGTTTCATGACTAAGACTGTTTAAATAGTCATGGAAACGATGGTGAAAGGAGTAGAGATATATCACATCACATCATGTGAAGCAGTGCTACATATTGTAGAACATATCTTGAGTTGAAGTTTAATAGAAGAATTCCATTTATTTCCATGTCTTGATCATTTATGAATGAATGTGAGTTGAGTTGTTAGTATAGTTTCATGGATTGAGGTTTTGAGTAAGAGTGATGTGTTGATTAAAGGCCAACTTATTGTATACTCGAGTCACTGACCTGTTGAAGTGGAAAGGGCCCACCACCCAACAAAGGTCAATATCCTTATAGAGTAGTGTTAACATTTGATTTCAATAGTATAACTGTTAGACTAGCTGAAGCTTTGATTCTTTCAGATAATAGCAGTTTAGGATTTTGATTATATGATTTCTTAGGGATCTTTATTTACTCTGTTTTTGCATATGCTTTGTTTCTGTTCTTATGAATTTGATTTTTCTTAATGGACATGGATGTTGGTAGCAGTAGTCAAATAAAAATAGAAAGAACTAGTGAAGTTCACAATAGAATATTTTGAACCACAACATACTCAATATGCTGGTGATTGAACTACCCATGCTATATCTTGATGATTGATGTGTATGTGTGATTTCCCTTACAGAAGTGTGATTGCATAGTTAGCTTTCTGGGTCAGATAACAGAGTTGATCTGTCAAAGAACTCCATCTCATATTTGCATGTGCCCCAATGGAGTAGATAGTTTCTTTGTGAAAGGAAACCAAAGTGTGTTTCAATTTGTTTCTTAATCCAGATTATTTCTATACTCGTGACATTAGAATTACCTCTCTTAATGGTGTCTTGTAACTCTATTGATTACGAATCCCAGATTGATAATTAATGAGTGCATTATACTAATCATATAATCAACACAACAATCATCTAACCACGATACCTTCCATGATACAAATTCAAATTATATTAGTGATACTTCTTCAATAAAATATCATCATTAAAATTCGTAACATGTCCGGTGTCATAGAGTGGAACCCGCTCTGATACCATATGAAAGGAACCTCTAATTACAATAAAAAAAGTTTGAGAAGTTACAATGCTACACATTTATTATGACAACAAAGGTTACATATTATTATTATTATTATTATTTTAATTATGTAATAAATTTCAATTAGACATATTTTAATTGACACACCTAGTAGATTACAATTACATATAACCATTATGAAGACCATAAGCATTCATTACATTAATAAACTGTTTATAGAAATGTCAATCATCACTTCAATAAATACTTAAGTATTGAAATTCATCAAGGGTCTATCTCTAGACCCAACAAGGAGTAATGACTCTATCAACTTTTGATCCTTGTGATAGTTGTACAACTAGAATCTAGACTTATATATATGCTTTAAATAGACTATGCAAGTTATTTATTCGCTAGTACTATCCATCAAGAATTTAATAATTAATGAAAGTCAAATTTTCTTTTAACCCACTAATATAAAAGTTACAACCCTTCAGTGAATTGAACATCAAGAGGAAGCAAAAACAAAAAAAAAGCATATTTTATCTCATCCTTAACCGTTGAAGTTTCAAGCAATAATTAAGCAATTTAGACAACCAATTCTTAAGTTCTTCATTCTAACTCCAAGAAATACATCTATCTAATGCAGATAAAGTAAAGGTAAGTCTCGTTCTAAAGTGTGAACCACTATTTACATTTCCTTTGGGTTTCATAAATTGCACATTTCTTATTATACTAAGCACTTAATTTATGAAAATAAATTCCTTGATTGAATAGTATAATTCAATAAATAATTAAGAGAAATACTTATGATAGATTCATTAATATAATTTATAAATATCCATTAATAATTTTTAGATGGTTTATATAAATCGTTACTATAATTATAAATTCCATGGTGCATTCCATTTATTATGTGTGTGTGTAGGAACAAATTAATTTATATAGAAATATAATATCTCTTGTATTAATCCAATTTCCTCTAAGAGTATAGGTAAGATAGGATATAAATTTTCAAAAATCCTCAAATTTTAGTTCGTTCCAATAACATAAGTGAGTCTCCTCAACTCGATAATCAAAATTATTTAATATGTTCTAATTGATTAAAAGAACGGCCTTATTAATAAATTTTGAATTTAATCTAATTAAGGGTAAGGTGGAAAATGCATCTTCACTTGGCTTAGAGTTCGTTGTCAAACTAAATTATAAAGTATATTTAAATATGATTAAAAGTTAACCCTCCCATAACTCTTAATTGAATCTCTCTTGTAGATTATCGTCTATCTACAGTTGTGGCCAAGTAGACAACGTACTAATACCAAATACATATGCGTGATCCAAAAATGATGTTTTAAAGACTTGATTGAGTTTTAAGCATGTGTTAAATTACCACTTAGGAATTAAGAAAAGATGAAGATCTTAAGAAAAGCATATTGCAACCATCATAAAGAATGCAGATCAGAAAGTAAACATATGGAACAACAAATCATAACAACAAGCTTGATAACAGAGTTCGGCAAGGTTGCCTACATCTCTGGCCTTTGTCTCAATGGGGAAGGCTTTCTTATTAATCTTCAATTCTTCAAAATTACATCAAAATTGTGTCAAAAAGATTACAAGCTAGTATGGATTTTTTCTTCTTGACCTCATGAATCCAATGCAACTGACGACACTGAAAAGGTTGAGAGTAGCTCTCGGAATTGGCCTCCAAAGTTCACTTCCTCAATATCTTATCTATATAAAAAATGGCTTAGGCTTTCAAAAGCTTCATCATTTTGTTGGCTCTGAAGCTCTTTATGCTGTCAAAAACCTCTAATCCGTATATATTTGGATTTAGGGGTCATCTCCCTAATTCCCCCCAAGATCTGGCCTCAAAAAGGGCTCTAGATCCTCAAGTTTGGGAAAACCTTAGGCCAAATCAGTATAAAATATCAAAAAAATCATACACAATAGTTTAAAACCCAAATTGGAAAAACTTTGGGCACGCCAACCCCCTTTACCTAGGCTCCTGGTCATATGGATTGTGCCATATGGCCAAGCGTTGGGCTCCAAAACATTAAGCCCCTACTCATCCACCCTAACTCATGGCTCTGGATCATATGGGGGGCATGTGACCATGCCCTAGTGTCATTCACACACCTCCCCCATGCTAGCTCCTAGTCCATTGGCCCTGGTCATAGGCTAGCCCCTCATCAACCAGGATTATCCCCCAAACCTATGCTACATATCACCTTAAACAAATATTATTCCATATGACATAACAAGAGACATGTAGACTAGTCAATTCATTATTTTTCCGAAGTCTTTGGCTAGGTGGAGGTCGCATGTTCGATTCTCGTGGAGGAAAAAATAAATTTTTGATCCAACAAACCTTGGCCAAATATGGGGTGCCACGTGGCACCCTCCGATTGGGCCATGTGTCACCCTATGATTCTACCATACAAGCCAATCACCAACAAAGTCAGTGCACAATCAACACCATGTCACCATCTTGTCAGCCTGCCATGTCACTTCCGTACAACTATGTGTCATACCCTGAGCCTTCCATGTCAACATCTATATTGCCAAGTCACCGTGCCATGTTAACATCCATATTTTCACTTGTCATCCATACTACCACATGTCATACTATCATTGGGCCTCATCAGCATTCCATACAACCACGTGTCGCATCCGTATAGTGCCACGTGTCGCATCTATATAGTGCCACGTGTCACGTCCATATAGTGCCACATGTTAATTTTTGATTGGTCCACATTAGCCCCTGAAAATTCCAAAAATTATATTGTTAACCACTTGAAATCATTCACATCTTACTGAAGCCACTACCATCCTTGTTGAAAACATTAGCAGTAATAACATCCGAAATATGGAAGCAAATGAACTAATATGTTTGATGTATTTGCACGACATTAAATTATCTTGAAGCAAATTATGATTGTATTTCCATTCTATAACCATCTCATGTTCATGCTTAAGATCAACTTCTTTACTTGGCACAATTATATGTCTATTTCTTGCATAAGTTTCCTTCCTTAATTGTTCCATTATTTTAAGAGATTGATTTATTTTATGTGATGAGCATATACAACATATTCATTGACTTCTTTAGTTAAGTGATATTGATTCTGTTCCCTATAGAGTATTTCTTTGTGATCATCCAAATAAGGGCTTCCTAAGACCATTCCACATTCATTTAGTGGCACAACATCACACATTACCTCATCCACAAACTTTGATGAAATTGCAAACTTTAAAGTGAATTTCTTTGTTATGTGCAATTTATGATTGTTTCTTATCCATTTAAGTGAGTAAGGTTTATGATGTATCTTAGTTGTCAATCTCAATTGTTTAACCTCTTCCTCTAAAATCAAGTTAGATTGAGATCAAATATCGATCAATGTATCGATCTTAGTATGTTTCATTATGACCTTTAAATGAAACAATTTAATTCTTCAATCATAACCATCACCAATTTTACCTGACCAACCAACTATTGTGATCTTAGTCTCATCACGTGAATCACACCCCAAGTCTGTTGGCCGTGTTGTTATTGCAACTGTTTTCCTCCCTTTCCTTTCTTTGAACCGCTTTGGTATCTTCTATGGGTGCAATTTCCAGCAATGGTCACCATCATGCCCTTTTTTCTTGCAATGCTTGCAAGAGAGCTTCTCTTCCTTCATGGTCCCTGAGATTCCTTTCTTTCTATTCCTCTTTTGTTTGTATGCTTTCCTTGAAGACAATTCTCCTAATATACCAACTCCTCTTTTCCCTACTTCAATATGTGTTGCTTGAATAGAAACCTCATCAACATTAGTAGGTCCAAACATAAATACAGTGTTATGAATAAGTTCAGGTAAACCTCCTATAATATTTTCTTGTGTATGTAATGGGATATTTAACATTAATTCCATCTTACAAAATTCATTTGTGTATTCTTGCACCGTTTGTCCTTNTTATTGCAACTGTTTTCCTCCCTTTCCTTTCTTTGAACCGCTTTGGTATCTTCTATGGGTGCAATTTCCAGCAATGGTCACCATCATGCCCTTTTTTCTTGCAATGCTTGCAAGAGAGCTTCTCTTCCTTCATGGTCCCTGAGCTTCCTTTCTTTCTATTCCTCTTTTGTTTGTATGCTTTCCTTGAAGACAATTCTCCTAATATACCAACTCCTCTTTTCCCTACTTCAATATGTGTTGCTTGAATAGAAACCTCATCAAGATTAGTAGGTCCAAACATAAATACAGTGTTATGAATAAGTTCAGGTAAACCTCCTATAATATTTTCTTGTGTATGTAATGGGATATTTAACATTAATTCCATCTTACAAAATTCATTTGTGTATTCTTGCACCGTTTGTCCTTTTATTAGTTTAAGACTTTGGCATTCAATTACAACCTTTTCCTTATAACCCAAAGGATAAAAGTTCTTTCTAAGTGTAAAAATAAATCTTTCCATGATGGAAATACATTACCAACTTTCTTCATACCATGTTTCAACTTTGCCACCAGATGAGTGTTGTGCCTATAAGACGAAACAATGCCAATTTGATTTGGGTTGCCTCATATTTGATTTGTTGCACACTGATATAAACTTCCATCTGTCTGACCCAGTTATCAAGCCTCTTAGGATTTTCTTCACCATCATACATGGTAAATTCAAATTTCACATCAAGCTTAAGTAATGGGATCTCATGTTTATGTTTACGGGAATGTTTTCTGGCAGTAGAAGTTGTGCTTGTACTTGAATAAGAAGAAGATCATGGAGATGAAGGAGTTGAAGGAGGAGATTTAGGAGGATCCTCTCCTTATTCACTTTTGTGTTTTTTTGAATATTCCCTTTGGAAAGGCCTCTTCCATTCCAAGTAATCATGATATAATACCTTTACCATCTTAGACATGGAAAATAATGTCTTTTGAAACTTTATCTCATTCCGAGACATTCCTTCTTCAAATTCCATCTTCTAAATTTTAGAAGTCCTCTTTCTTAATCCAATATTTGGATCTCCTTCTACAAGCTCTCCTTCACCATGGATTATATTTTCCCTAGTAATAATGGAAACTCAAACAACCAACTGTCAACCTGTTCTGATACGACTTGATCCGAAAATGATCTTTTAAAGACTTGCTTGAGTTAACACTTAGGAATTTAGAAAAGAAGAAGATCTTAATGAAATAATATTTTATCCATAATAAAGAATGAAGATCAAAAAGTAAACACAAGGAACAACAAACCATAACATAAATATTGACAACAGAGTTTTGCAAGGTTTCTTACGTCTCTAGTCCTTTGTCTCGGTGGGGAAGTCTTTCTTATTAATCCTCAATGCTTCAAAAGTACATCAAAATTGTGTAAAAAATATTACAATATCATCTAGTTATGTTCTTCTTGACCTCATGAATCCAACGCAACCAATGACACCAAAAAAGGCTGAGCATATCTCCCAGAATTCGCCTTGAAAGTTTGCCTCCTCAATGGCTTCCCTACATAAAAATGACTAAGGATTTCAAAAAATTCATATTTTTGATGTCTCTGAACCTCTTCATGCTTTCAAACCTATGATTCTTATATATTTAGAGTTTTGGGTCATATCCCAACTTTCCCCGAAGATCTAGCCTAAAAAAGGGCTCTAGATCCTCAATTTTGGGCAAAAATAAGGCTAAATCAACATAAAATATAAAAACAATCATACACTATAGTTTGAAACCCACATTGGAAAAATTTGAGCATGCTATCCCCCTTTACCCGAGATCCTGGTCATATGGATCACACCATATGGCCAAGTGTTGGGCTTTGAATCATTAAGCCCCTATTCATCCTCCCTAATTCCTAGATCTGGGTCGCATGGGGGGCATGTGGCGATGCCCCAGTGTCATCCACAATCCTCCCCTATGCTAGATCCTAGTCCATGGGCCCTGGTCATAGGATATCCCCTTGCTGACCGGGATTATCCCCCAAACCTTTACTACATATCACCTTAAATAAATATTATTCCATATGGTGTAACAAGACATAGGTAAACCGGTCGGTTGGTGGTTTTTCTGTAGTCTTGGGGTAGGTGGAGGTCGCATGGTCAATTCTCATGGAGGGAAAAATAAATTTTTGACCCAACCAACCTTGGCCAAATCTAGGTTGCCACATGGTGCCCTTTGATTGGGCCATGTGTCACGCTATGATTGGCTCATACAACCCAATCACCAACACAGTCAACGCATAATCAACACCACGTTATCGTCCTATCAGCCTATCACGTCATTGCCATAGAACCGCGTGTCATACTCTGATCCTTCCACGTCAACATTCATACTTCCAAGTCACCCTACCACATCAACATCTGTACTACCACATGTCATACTTTCATTGGACCATGTCGACATTTCTTATAGCCACATGTCGCATCCCTATAGTGCCACGTGTCGCGTCCATACAGTGCCACGTGTTGCGTCCATAGAATTCCATGTGTCAATTTTTGATTGGTCCACATCAACCCCAGAAAATGACAAAAATGAGTGACATGTGTCACCTCCTCATGCTTCCATGTGTCCCTTCTAAAATCATCATGATGTCATGTTGACATACTGCTGATGTCAGTAGTACGAACTGTTGACTTTGAACAATTGACATTTTTTTCTTGTTTGGGAAAACGATCAGAATGCGATAACTTTTGCATACGATGTCCATTTTCTAAAAACAAATTATGGTCGGAATTGATGCGACGAGCCTGATGCAATGGAACTAGTTTCATCTGATTCCAAGAAATTTGAATTTTAGGCCTTTTAGGATCCATTTTGGATCAGTGCATCAAGGGTTTTATAATCGAGTTTAGTACAACTCAAAAAGTTAAAGACTAAAAGGGATCGACTGCCTATCCCTGAGGAAAAGTCAATGTTATTTAATCCACCAATAAAATTTCCAATTAAAATAGTTCTAGTAATTCTTCCATGTTCATGTCTATCATTCTTTTAAATTACTTCGAGATTTTATCTAACAATTATAAACAATTAGTTATTTTCTACTTATTTGAGGTAAAAAAAAACTTCCTTAAATGTGTCTACGAGTTATACTTCCAGATTACAACTTCCTTCAATCAGTTTGGATGACTGAGTGGAAGTCCAGGGACACTATGTTGATAGAGATTTAGCTGGATGATGTAGAGCATCACACGTCATGATAGGAGTAGAGATAATAGGAAGCTTCACGTACTCAATCAACTTACAACTTTTGATTCAACTCTCACAAATTATGGATGAGAGTATTGTTGCTATTACAAGAAGTGAATGATCGATCAGGTGTGGCATCTAGGATTCCTTTCATTGGAGCCCTTGTATTGGGTTTGAAAAGGTTGATAAGGACCAAGCCATATATTCAATAATCTATTTGATGGTTTTAACAACCATTATTGAAGTCGATTTTGAATATCAATGCAACAACAAGTAAAGGGTGTATGCATAGTTCAAGTCATTAAGACGTAGAAACTACTCTCAGACTGTCTCCAAGTGGATATTAGGTTGGTAATTGGTAATATATATAAATTGGAGAGGCTACAACATTTTTTGTAACATGACATCATGCTTGTATAAGTTGGTAATAGATTGAAATCCTTTAAACGAGATTATAGGGCTAATAACCTATCCACTATTCTAGTGCTACCTGGTAAGATAGAATCTTTGTTCCAATGACAAGAAAGAAAGAATATAAATTTTTATTTTTATTTTTCCTAGGTTAGGAAATGACCAATTTAGCTCCATTATATCAATGATTGATGTTGTATTGATAGAGATTAGAAGGATCAAAGAATCAAATAGAAAGACTCAAGATATGTCTGAGGAAACAATTTCATTGAGCATTCTCTTCCGCTTCCACGATATTACTTTAATGGATTAGTTGTTGTGATTATAAGGGTAGGAAGGCATGATTTATGTTATGATCAAAAGCTAGGAACAAAGAACCATGTGAATAGATATATATCTAAGAGTTAGAATTTGGTAGTTTTTTAGCAACATCTAAATTAATTTTTTTTAGAAGATTCAATATAGATTAATGAGAGGAGACAATTGTTGGTACACATCAATTTGAACAAATAGAATTATACCAGTTAAAGAATTATAAATTGCGAAGGTAATTAACTTTTGCACTTACATACTCTTAGTCAATCACTATCAATAATTAACAAAATACCCAATAAAAATTCCTATCAAGAGTAATTATGTAGGACTAGAACACTTCTATTTGCATGAACATATATAGAGATATTAGAAGCGACTGATTCAATTTTTTCTTATAAAAGGGAACAAATAATATGCATACATTTCAAGGGAATTGATACTACAATTCAATAATCTAGTACAACGATAATAAATATTTATCACAAATCTATCCTCTCAATCATATTGGGTACAAAACCATTCCATCAATTGTAAAGAAAATGTTCTATAAATTATTGAAATTACTGTATCGTTTACCAATCATAATCATTCTTTACATAATAGTACACAAATCAATGTACCAATAAAACAATGAAATGAAAAGAATGATTAAATACCATAACTGGAAAATTTAATGTTTTCTAAGGTTTATCTTCATTGGAGACCTATGCATGTCCTTTTTGTTTATCCTACTAATCCAAGGACTACACTGGTACCTCCTAGCCAACACGAGGGGTACTCCTCTTCCCCCTTAGCCCCCCAAGCCGCAAAGGGGTCACACAAAGAAACCAAAACAACTAGCTCAAGATTTCCCTCTCAATGTGAGGCTTCCATCTATTGCAAAAACTTGTAGCTCAACTCCACAAGTAAACCAATCAATATAAATTTTAACAATATTTCATTCATCCAACAATAGGGTGTCTTCTCTCTTCCTCTCCATTCTTTTTATAATAAAAATCACCTTGACACTTGTCATCTAATGCACAATTAAATAATTTTTAATTATTTTATTAGAGATTATTCACCCCCAACACATGTCACACTTCCCCCCAGGTTGCACATGTTTATTCCCTTTTTATTAAAATAAATATGCATTTTCCCTCACATCACCAATTAGTTCCTAGATTTTCTCCTAGGTATCCCTTAGTTCCCCAGTTTCTCTTTTATTGTGTCTCCCAACTAATTTATAGTTGGAGTTTAATTAGGACTCTTCTCTTAGTTATGATTTAGAAGTTGATTGACTTAGGATACTAACTCTATGTTTACAACCCATTCTCTCATGAATATATTTTCTTTTAATTAAAAATTCCTTTTTATTAATTTCATCCACACATTGTGCACATGCATTAATTTATTTTCCCTTCTCTAGATTTTAATTAGACTAATATCCCTTAGACCTGTTTCTACCATTTCTCAAATTTGATTAGGCATACCAATTAAACTTAGATTTTATTATGTTCCCATTCATAATTTAATATAAATTTATTTATATTTTCTATCAATTCTACATAATTTTTTTATTCTCTAATGTAAGAAAGTCTAAGTATTCATTTTATTTTCTAAGGTCTTGTATATTTTTATTGAATCATTAATTTATTCATGCGACGTGCCCTTCAAGACACACCTCTGTGCTCCAAGGGTGCCACTCGCCATTGACTTAGTTTTGAAGTTGTTTGACGCTCTGAGTCAATACTCGAGTTGTTGACCTTATGTGAGATTAAGGGATTAGTGAGGAATACGTAATACTCCTTATTGGATGCCCTCATAAATCCTCTTGAGTGATTGTCTTAGTCTTCCCTCATGACATCGTGAACCTCTCAGGAATAAGGTAGTTGTTAAGCTTCAGTTTAGGTCATGGCATGAGTGCTAGTAGGTTGTGACAAGGACACTACCACACCTCTTTCTCATTCATCTAATATATTTCTATGACCCATTTACTCCATATGTGATTTGTATTATTAAGCATCACTATGCATGCATCCACTGAAAAAGATAATATTATTGACTCATATACATGAAATCCATAATTGAAATCATCACATAACACATGTGTAATAAATCAAGTACTCATAACAAAAGTTATTAGTCCACTCCCTGACTCAATATAGAGTCCAAGATTTTTTTTTGATTCCATCAACATCCTCATCATGTCACATTCCATGAACACTCAAGAAACCTCATCATAATACATGTCTATGCTATACATCAATAATAATAACATATCAAATTTTCAATATTAAAGCATAGCATAATTTCATAAACCAAATCCGATAATCATAAAGTGCCATGTTTAACTAGATCACTTGCATGCAAATGTACTCAAAGAATAGTCAGTGTTATGAAATGTAGTCGGTGGAAATCTGGATGTTACAAAAAATGAAAATTAATGAGATGGTTAAGGCATTTTCAATGGAGATGAATGGACTACACACAAATGTTGATTTGAATATTATACCTTTGGGCTCACATGATTGCCTCATTGGTATGGATTGGTTGGATGAGAACCATGCTTTCATGGAATGTTACAATAAGACATTCACTTTCTTAGATGAGGAAGGAAACTTAAGAACAATTCAAGGAATCCCAAGAGTTGTAACTTCTAAAGAAGTTTCATCCTTGCAATTGAAGAAAAGATACAGGAAAGGATGTCAAGTATTTGCAGTGCACATGGAAGAGGAACCTAAGGATAAAGTGTCAAATGTTGAAGAATGCACAGTATTGAAGGAATTTGAGGATGTATTTAAAGCGATAATGGGGTTTCCACTAAAAAGAGATATTAATTTTTCTATAAATCTGGTGTTGGGAGCAATGCTCGTATCCAAAACTCATTATAGGATGAGTAAGTTAGAGTTGAAGGAGTTGCATATTCAACTTGAAGAGATTATGAAAAAGGGGTATATACACCCAAGTGTGTCTCCTTGGGGTGCTCTAGTATTGTTCACAAAGAAGAAATATGGTACGCTAAGAATTTTTATCAACTTCACGAATTTGAGCAAGGTAACCATAAAGAACAATAATCATTTACCAAGGATAGATGAACACTTTAATCAGCTGAGGGGCATGTAAATATTTTCAAATATTGATCTCAGATATGGATATCACTAGGTGAGAATTAACAAAGAATACATCAACAATATTTCCTTCATAACAAGGCAAGGACATTATGATTTCATAGTGGTTCCATTTGGGTTGTCAAATGCACCAATTGTCTTCATGTGTTTGATGAATGGAATTTTCAGAAGCTATTTAGATACATTTTTCATTGTATTTATGGATGGCATACTTATTTACTCAAAGTATAAAGAGGAGAATGATCATCACTTGAGGATGGTACTAAAAGTATTGCGGGAATGTCAATTTTATGCAAAGTTGAGCAAGTGCTCATTTTATCAATGACAGATTCATTATTTGGGTCATATCATTTCCACATAAGGAATAATTGTGATATGGAAATGATAAAATCCATAGAAGAATAGAAATAACCAAGAAATATCACATACGTAAGGTCCTTTATGGGACTTGTATGTTATTACATAATATTTATTGAAGGTTTCTCAAAGATTGTGCACCCACTCACATCCTTACAAAAGAAAGGTGGTGATTTGAATGGACTCTCGATTGTCCAAGGAGTTTTCATCACTTGAAGAGTTTGATGACAAGTGTGCCAATTTTGAGAATTAGTAATTCAAATGAAAACTTCCTTGTGTGCATAGATGCATGCAAGAAAGGACTTGGTGGAGTCTTGAGTAAACAATGGGCATGTGGTGTGCTATGAAGCAATAAATTTAAAGGAGCATGAAAGGCTCTATGCTACTCATGACTTACAATTGGAAGCCATAGTGAATCCATGAAAGATGTGGTGACACTATCTTATGGGTAAAATATTAGAGTTGAGGACATACCCTAGTGGTATGAAGTATCCTTTTGGATAGCCAAGTATAAATTTTAGATAAAGAAGGTGGTGAGAATTCCTTAGTGAGTATGACTTTGACATAAATCATATCAGAGGAAAGTAGAACACGGTGGCTGACACACTTAGTAGGAGGGTGCATGAGATGCATTATACAACCATTAGCATGTATAGTTTTGATTTGAGAGAAACCAAATCAGAGCTTACCAAATCATATCAGTGCTATATGGAGATAAAGGAGACTATACAACAAGGTATGTGGTAGAAGAAGTTTGAAGGTTATGAGCTAAAGAGAGGATGGAATCCTTATGTATAGATGCAAAGTATATGTACCAAATGATCAAGATTTGAAATATATGTTATTGTTAGAGATGCATTAAGTTCCTTATGTTGGACATCCAGGATACTAGAAGACAATTGTCGTAGTAAAAAAATACTATTGCCCAGGTATGAAAAAGGAGGTTGTTTATTTTATTACTAGATGTATTGAATGTCAAAAGGTGAAGGCCAAACACAAACATCTAGTTGGTTTGCTACAAAATTTTACCATTCTTGAGTGGAAGTGGGAATTTGTAACCATGGATTTCATTACAAAGTTTCCTAGGACTGCTGAGCAACATGATTCTATTATGGTAGTGGTGGACACGATTACTAAAACTTCCCTTTTATTCCTGTAAAGTCAACGCACAATGTAGACAACATTGTTGAAATATACATTCGAGAAATTGCTATGCTGTATGGTTTACCTAAGACAATTATGTATGATAGATTCCAAATTCACATTGAACGTTTGGAAATGACTATTCAAATTATTTTGGACAAATTTGAACTTTACCACAACCTATCATCCTATGACAGATGGTCAAATTGAAAGGATAAATCAGGTGATTGAAGATATGCTCAACATGTATGTGATGAATAAAACATCAAAATGGGAATACTACCTTCACATGGTAGAGTTTACTTACAAAAATGGGTATCGATAATCTCTAAATATGATCCCATTTGAAGCACTTTATGGTAGAAATTGCAACACACCAGTGAGTTGGGACAACCCCATAGACCGTGAAGTGGTTGCGCCGAATATGCTCATAGAAATGGAGGAGAAAATGGTAAAGAAAAGGAAGAACTTAAAATCTTCCCAAAAAAGGAAGAAAAGTTGTGCAGATAAAGGAAAAACCCAAAGAGAGTTTAAAGAGGGCGAGCAAGTGTTCTAGAAAGAGAAATTTAGGTGCAATTCCTTGAAGTTCAGGAATTATTCTAAGTTGGCAATGCACTACTATGGGTCATTTGAAATCCTGGAGAGGATTGGTCTTGTCGCATATATCATTGCATTTCTTGCATCCTTGGGTATTCATAATGTTTTCCATGTGTCATTGCTTAAAAAGTATGTACCTAATGCTAATCATACTATTGATTAGAATGTGATTCAAGCAGAGCCATAAGGAGATTGTTAAGTGCGACCGTTTTTCATATTGGATCAAAAAATAAAACAACTTCATAATCGATTCATCAAGCTGGTAAAGGTCAAATGGACTTGGTATGGTCTTGAGGATGCAACTTGGGAGCACAAGGATGTTGTGTGTGTAGAGTATCTCCATCTTTTTCAAGATTTTTGAAATTTTGTATGTACATGTGTATATTATGCCTTGAGGACAGTGCATAAATAAGGGGGAGAGGAATGTAATGTCCCTAATAGAGACCCTTTGTAATTGTACATATAGGCTGGTGAGTCATTGGTACCAATTATAAATGTAAATGTACATATAGGTTGGTGAGCCATTGGCACCTAGTTTTGGTTTTGCGCGCACTTGGGTAAGTCCATGGAAAATTGTTGTCAAGGAAAGAGTGCTCACATTTTAGAGTGTTGTGCACACCTAGGTAAGTGCGCACATTTCACAGTGTTTCACACATTTGAGTAGGTACACTGGAATTTCCTGGAAGTACGCATCAAGATGAATTATATATATATATATGGATGTTTATGTATTGAGGCCAGAAAGACTGTGTGGTTATGAGGCTGGTGAGTCGGGATGCAAATATGCTAGTGCACCTATTCTTGTAAATGTAATAATATTTATTAATAATATTACATCATTGTGGATAGACAGATAAAATGAAAATAGATGGGGACTACCTCCACTAAAAAAAGGGAAAAGTGGGGAAACTTATGTCCTAAGGAATATTTTATTAATATTTCTAGAAAAGTGTATGTTTTGGATAATTATTTTATCCTAAGTTCTTGAGGGAAGGGAATGAGTCACCAAGTGTCTTAAGATAATTTTTAAGGTGACAAGTTTCAAGTTTAAGGAATGTGATATATATTGTTGGCCTTAGTCATTTTCCCGTAAGCAGAAGGGGTAAGACTATGTGGAAAATTTGACTATTAACTTATCTACACAGAGAAGCTTGTAAGGGATTTTTGTTTTGTATCCAGAGTTTTTCTATCAAAGAGCCAGATTTCCAGTCCTATGAGTAGTCTCTCTAGGTCAGATATTTTCTATTGAAGAAGTGGGTTGTCAGGCCCATGAGCATACTCTCGAGGTGAGAATTTTGTTGGGAATTGTTCCTTGGCACGTTGGGCATTGGTTGCAGGGTTAGGAGACTTCATGTTCAACTTGTTTCTATTACCTTGGAGGGGAAGTGGGGAAGAAGATGGAATGTCAAGGAGAGAAGGGGAACACTTCCTTGGAGGGGAAGTGGGGAAGAAGATGGAATGTCAAGGAGAGAAGGGGAACACTTCCTTGGATGTGACAGGTGCATGGGGAATGAGAGACTCTAGATTAGTTGCAGTATTGGAACCTTGCACTGAGGAATTATGTTGAGTATCAGAACTTAGCCTGGAATTAGGAACCCTTTTTCCTCAGCGGAGTTAAGCCATGGATCAGGGGTGACCTATTTTTGGAATCTTATAAGAAACATAGTCTATGGGTGGGAGGAACATCTGAGTTCTGCATGTAGTTGGTGACTTTCAAAAAAGACAATTGTTATTTATGTGCTTGTCTCATTTATTATCTGCCTATTTATCCATGTTTGATATGGTTTAATTCTTGTATGTTATCGCGTATAATTAATTATTTTTATTATGTTTAATGTTACTTGCACATGTAGGTATGGTGCTTATAGATTATATTTGTAAACAGACATGAGTATTAAAAATGTTGATAGTCTTGCATGTTAAGTTAACTTTATGATTTTTGTCATGATTTTCTGAGGCAAAGTTTGAATGGTCCTATGTGCAAAAACGTATACTAAGTGTACAAGAGGCTGAAATTAATTTGTACGTGTAGGGAAATAGACCCGGAGCATAAGGGAATGGAAATTGGCTTGGGACACCAGAAGGGATGCACATAGAGTAGTGAGAATATGTTTAACATGTTTTATGGGTGTAGACGTGTTGTGTGCCCAATTTTTTGGTGCAAGTAGTTGTATTGAATTACTTACGTTGTGTTTTAAGTTTTGAAGAAAAGAAGAAATCTAGTGTGGCACACCTTAACTTGAGGTTGAGTGCATTTCTTAAAATGATATTGCGTAGACTAGTGTTTTAGAGTAGAATCTGCATAGTGAAGTTTGGAGTAGCATTGTCCAGTATTAAGCTAGGTAATGTTACAGTATGGTATCAGAAGTAGTTTGGTAACGAAAATGTTATAGAGCGATAAAAGTAGAGATTGGTGATGTGCCCCAACCGGGGTGGTTGGGGACATTAAGACACCTTGGGTGCACAATGGTGACATGTGAACTCAAGGGGGCACATGCCTTACTTTCATTACGAAAAATGATGATGACTTGGGGTTTCATTTGGGAAAGGTTGGGTGACTTGGGAATGTGTGCAAGGGGTGGACATGCTTGTATGACCCACCGACACACCCACAAAGAGTCATATCTTCAATTGAAATAAACTCACAAGGAAAGGTCTTGAACAAGGTTGGGGTTCATTGATCCCAAGGAACACGATGTTTCATGAGCACATGGGTTTTTTAGGGATGTCGATCTGCCAAGGGGAACATCTGTTCATTTGGGCATGTTGGTCTGTAAAGGGGCATGTCGGTTCACTTGGGTGTGTTGTTCCATGAAGGAGAGACACACACCCAAAGGACATGATAGTTCCTAAAGGCGACATCTGGGGTCAATATAAGAGCACAAGGAACATGAGCTAGAGGCATCATTACATCAAAACTTGAGTTGGAGAGTGAGGTATGTGGCTCAAGATGAGGTGACAAAGTGTGATGAAGATGAAGGCAAAGTGTGAAGGTTGGTTTTAGTGTCTTGTTGGGTGTCTTGGCCAGTGTGCATGGAAAAGAGGCACGAAGGTATGGCAGTGCAGTGTGCATGAAGGGGAGAAATATACAATAGTCGGGCTCAGGTATTGACAGGTAGAGTTGGGTGTATGACAAATTAAGAAAGTCAGGATGTGACTTAGCTGAATTTTTGTATATCCATGTATGATCACCTATTTGTAAGCATTGTAAAAACATTTTTATATAAATACTTATATAGGTGTTAGGAACAATTTGTGCAGGCCAACCATACTGGTGTCTTCTTGTGTATGAATAGTTGGATGTTCTTTGTTGCATGATTGGATACGCATAATAAATGTGTAATTGTTAAAGTAAAGAATACAATTGTAGTATGTATTATTGAATCAAGGTGAGTATGGGTCCATCCTTTATGCGGCGTTGATCCAGCTGGATATCGGTGGCCACACACCTTTTCCAACTGGCTCAAAACAATTTTTTGGCAATTTACTATTTTTAGCAGTTTTTAACCTAAACGACGCTTTTGGGAAAATGGGAGAAATATATAAGTTCCTTATATATTGCCTCCAAAATTAATCTCCTCGATGATACCTTTGAAATGGGCTATCATGCGCATAAAACGAAGATCGTATGCAAAAGTTACGACCCCGAGAATTTGATGTACTAACTTACCCAAACGGGGCCCACATGACTTTTGGTGCTTCATCTCCTAGGCTTAGGTTTTTGGATGTATAGGGTTCTTGGAATTCATGTTTATTGTAAAAATGCCTTCAGATCCTCATTGTAATAATATTCTTGTGAATGCGAGTAGCTGTCACATCTCTTCTCAGACATAAGCTACCACCATTCTAGCGAGTCTTTCACTCTGTATTTTTACAGTCTATGTACATTTATTTCATTAATAGAAATCATGTATTAGTGTATCTCTATGTTTATGGTTGCATATCGGATACACTTCTGTTATATTATTGGATATTTGTGATATTATTAGATATATTTTTTCATTTATTTATTATATCTCCACTCTCATTTCATGTCGAAAATAATCCGGATCAATAGTATCAGAGCAGGCTGCTCTTGATTTTTTTTTTCAGTGCATGTCCCCGAAGAGGTCTGAGTATAGAAATTCATGTCTTGAGTTTGTCTCTATTGAAGACAATCGCTCTCACATTCCCAAGAAACCCTCCATGGTGGAAGAAAAGAAAAATGATGGAGTAGACGATTCTATCAATTTGTTGCTTGAGAAAGATCTCACATGACAGAGGGATGAAATGATGGAGAATTTTTCCCACATCCTTCAACACCTGCCAATAGGAACATCCGCATCTTCATCAAACAACCACTTTGGAAGAACCTCTCCTTTCAAGGTACAGGTTAATTTTGATATTCCTTTATTTGAAGGTTAGATAGATGTGGATGCCCTAGCCAAATGGTTAAATCTATTATAAGGTTATTTCTCTATTCATAATTTTTTCGACAGGGAAAAGATCACCTTCACAGTCCTTAAATATTTCCCCCATGTCAAACATTGGTGGGAATCTTACTAGAATAAAATTTCCATAAAGGAGTCTGGAATATATGGGGTCAAGCCCACTTGGGATTTTTTTGTGGATGCAGTAAAGGAACAGTATTACCCTATTGGAAACTATGAGGACTAGTACATGAGATGGACCACACTGCGGCAAGAGAGGGGCCAAGCAGTTTCAGATTTCACCAATACCTTCCATACCTTGCGCACCAAGATGGGTATCAAAGACTCCGAACGACATTTGGTTTTGAAATATCGTGGGGATCTACACAGATACATCCAAACCAAAATGGATTTTTTGGATATCTCATCACGCGGTGATGATTATCGTTATGTTGTTAAAATCAAGAAAAAATTTAAGCACCAGAACAAATGGGAGTTCGGGTCCGCAAATTGCAACAACCAAGGTATGACAAAGACAACCCTAACAAACAGTCTCCTGAAAACCAGTCCAAGCCACAGGAAAAAAAGGGTCATGAGAAGACAAAGAAGGACACCGGAAAATGGTGCAATTTCCACAAAATACACAGGCACAACACTGATGAATGTCACTCGAAACAATCATTCGTGGTCGAGATCAAAGAAAAAGGAGCTGAGCCCTAATTCAGAATCTGATTTTGAAAATACTCGTAAAGGACAGATCATTGACGCAGACCCCACTGCTATTGTCATGACTGCAACAATTCAACTAGAAGAATCAACAGATCCTGAAGAGGGGGAGCACATTTTTCATTCATAGATGTGGGTGAAGGTGTTAAGAACCAAATATCAATATAGCATAGAAAAACCTCAGAAAAAGTACTCAACACCTTGAAAAAGAGATAATTTTAGATAATAAGCCTCTTCGAGGGGGCAACCTCCTTTTACCCCACTTAAACGTTCAAGTACAATATGATTCCAAATGAAAATGTCTCCTTGGTATATATAGGAGACTAGGAGGTATAATTACAACTAATGGAATAAAGTTGACATAAACACAGTAACATTACTAATGTAATATGCCCCAATCAAGGGGTAATGAGCCAATATTAGGGCTTAACATGCCCCTCCCCTTGAGACAAGTGTTGTTCACAATGCTTGAGTAACTCTGGATGCTTCTGTATAAAATATTCATCTTCCCAAGTGGAATCTTCAGCCGGTAGTTTCCTCCATTTAATGAGATACTCTGAAATGGATCTATTCCTCAGCTGGTAAATTCTTGTGTCAGTGATGGCTTCAGGCTCCAATA
>SNQJ01S0054300.1:0-23848 GCA_010110895.2 Picea sitchensis | reverse complement strand
TTTCTCCATTCTTGATTCACCTTCTAGGTGTCCTCATCATGAATTTCATGGGATGCATTTTCACTTTCATGTGTCTTCTCTGTTACAAAATTTTTCAATACTTCCATGATCTCCTCTTTTAAACCATCCATATTTTCCTCCAACTTAGCTTCCATCTCTTGTAGTTCATATTTTGTTACTATCTTCTTTTGTAAATCATTTATGTCCCTTCACATTTTTTCACCTTCATCAAGAGTCCAATTAGGATTGTCTGGAGGCTTATTTGGTGTAGAAGTTCCCTTTTTGGGTGGCATGTTGGCCAAGTATCACTTTTGAAACTTGATTTTGAGGTGGTTCTACTAGACAATCTTTCTTCTGTTGTATCTCCCAAGTTTCGACCCTTATGAGTATGAAAATTTCTTTTATGTAGTTCTCTGATATTTCTTCTCTGGAATGCCACATGTCTGATCAAAATTGGATGTGCCAAGTGGAATTTATGGCAACTTCCCCACAACTTGTTGATTTTTGGCCTTTCCAGGATATATCACTTGTATAGCATGCCTCGCACAAAATAATTGATATTAAATTCTGAAACTCATACCGGAAATACTACATACTGTCCATGATCCAATGAAACTAGTCCCACTCAATTTGGATACTCTAGGAAGAAGTTATGATTGTTTTACCTAGAACACCTTCTTGAGACTAGTCAGAAACACTATCTTACACAGGGTGTATATACAAATTTAATATGACCAAGAAGCTAAAAATTTTACCACAAATACCTTACTAATTTATTTGAATAGCCTTCGGAGTTCAGGGTCTGAAACATTACAAAAAAAAAATTATAGCGAAAATTCTGCAATGACTCAGTTCAGGATGATTCTAGAACCCTATCTTGTACAAGTTGTGTCTGTGAAAATATAAGGCCTCAGGGCTGAAATTTTAAACCAACTTACCTTGATCTATATACTAAATATCCTCCAAGAATTTCCTTCTGAAACTTTGTATAAAACAATTTATAGAAAAAATGCCAAGGTGTCTCAGATGTAGCAGTGAAACCCCAATACCTTGAGCTCTGATACCATATGTTAAGAACCAAATATCAATATAGCATAGAAAAGCCTCAAAAAAAGTACTCAACGCCTTGAAAAAGAGATAATTTCAGATAATAAGCCTCTTCAAGGGGGAAACCTCCTTTTACCCCACTTAAATGTTCAATTATAAGATGATTCCAAATGAAAATGTCTCCTTGGTATATATAGGAGACTATGAGGTATAATTACAACTAATGGAATAAAGCCGACATAAATAAAATAACATTACTAATGTAATATTCCCCAATTAAGGGGTAATGAGACAATATTAGGGCTTAATAGAAGGGGACCCCACTGCATTTTATTGTTGATAGTGGAAGCCAGAAGAACCTCATCTCAGCAAAGGTCGTCAAATAGTTGAGATTGTCGACAACACCACACCTGCAACCACACAACATTAGGTAGCTTCACCAAGGATGATATCTT
This sequence comes from Picea sitchensis, assembly GCA_010110895.2. Taxonomy (NCBI): domain Eukaryota; kingdom Viridiplantae; phylum Streptophyta; class Pinopsida; order Pinales; family Pinaceae; genus Picea; species Picea sitchensis. Next base: position 22,346 of record SNQJ01S0054300.1, on the reverse strand, counting down.
CATGTCAGCCAGTAGTGCCTATTGTCATACAATATCCATACCTTCAAGGATGAGGTATTATGTGATGTTTCCCCACTAGATGTCTGTGATGTTCTCTTGGGCCAACCATATATGTGGAGACGCCATGTTGTTTATGATTCTTGACCCCGTAGTGCTATTGTTTTTCTAGGGGGTTATCTTTATAGAATACCATAGGTAGTTCCGACTATTGTTCCACCTAAACAGTGTCGCAAGGTAGTATCTCATACTGCAAAAATTAGCTTCTTCACAATCTGTTCAAAAGGGGAATAGAAGGACACTGCGACCACTACAGCCTCACACCAAGCACCTTCTATCCAACAGAAGCAGGTCGAAAAGGTTGCAGCAAAGCGCACAGATTCCTTATGCACACCATCCTCTCATGTAGCTCAACTTGTTGAATAGCCTTAACCTCAACAGGTTCGTGACATACATCCACAAACTAAGTAGTGCGACGTCTCTAGTAAGGCAAACTACTCACCAAGATTCAGATTCAACAAACATTTTTTCCTCTCCCCTGGGAACTCAACGCAATGGATACCATTGCTTCCTAAGGAGGGAGGATTTATCCAGGTGGATATCGATGGCCACCCACCTTTTCCAACTGGATCAAAACAGATTTTTGACAATTTTGGTAATTTATTATTTTTAGTAGTTTTTAACTTCCGGGGCCATTTTGTGGCCCTAAACGACATTTTTGGGAAAACAGAGAGGAATATCGAAATTCCTTCGATATTGCATAGAAAATTAATCTCCTCGATGATACCTTTACAACAAGCTATCATGCGCCTAAAACGAAGATTATATGCAAAAGTTACGATGCCAGGAAGTTGATGTACTAACTTACCCAAACGGGGTCCACATGACTTTTGGCACTTCATATCCTAGGCTTAGGTTTTTGGATGTCTAGGGTTATTGGAAATCATGTTTATTGTAAAACTTCCTTCAAAACCTCATTGTATAATCTTCTTGTGAATTTTAGTAGTCGTCACATCTCTTCTTAGAGATAAGCTGCCACCATTCTAGCAAGTCTTTCACTCTATATTTTTATAGTCTCTGTACATTTATTTCATTAATAGAAATCATGTATTACTGTATCTCTGTGTTTATTGTTTTATCTTTGATACATTTCTGGTATATTATTGGATATTCATGATATCTATGTGCATTTCTTTATTATATCTCCGCTCTCTATTTGTGTTGAAAATAATCTGGATCAGTGCTATTCGAGCAGGCTACTCTTGATCATTTTTCAGTGCATGTCCCCGATAAGTTCTGAGTATATCAATTTGGGTCTATAGCTTGTCTCTCTTGAATACAATTGTTCTTGCATGCCCAAGAAACCCTTCATGGTGGAAGAAAATAAAAACAACAGAGAAAACACTTCTATCAATCTGTTGCTTGAGAAAGCTCTCACGCGACAGAGGGATGAAATGATGGAGAATTTTTCCTACATCCTTCAAGGCCTATTGATAGAAATGGGTGCATATTCATCAAACAACCACTTTGGAAGCACCTCTCCTTTCAAGGTACAGGTTAATTTTGATATTCTCGTATTTGAAGGTCAGATAGATGTGGATGCCCTAGACAAATGGTTAAATCTATTACAAGGTTATTTCTTTGTTCATAATTTTTTAGATAGGGAAAATATCACCTTCGCACTTCTTAAATCTCTCCCCCATGTAAAACATTGGTGGGAAACTTACTGGGAGAAATTTTCCACAAAGGAGTCTAGAATATATGGGGTCGAGCAAACTTGGGATTTTTTTGTGGATGTGGTAAAGGAACAGTATTACCCTAATGGAAAATATGAGGATCAGTACATGAGATGGACCACACTGCAGCAAGAGAGGGGTGAAGAAGTTCCAGAGTTCACCAATACCTTCCATACCTTGTGCATCAAGATCCGTATCAAATACTCTGAATGACATTTGGTTCTGAAATATCGTGGGGCTCTACTCAGATACATCCAAACTTAGATGGATTTTTTGGATATCTCATCACTCGGTGTTGCTTATTGATATGCTATTAAAATCGAGAAGAAATTTAAGCACCAGAACAAATGGGAGTTTGGGTTTGCAAATCCGCAAAAACCAAAGTATGACAATGATGACCCTAATAAACAATCTCCTGAAAACCAATCCAAGCCACAGTAAAAGAAGGGTCATGGGAAGACAAAGAAGGACACCAGAAAATGGTGTGATTTCCACAAAATCACCTGGCATAAGACCGATGAATGTTTCTCAAAACAATCATTGGTGGATGATATTAAAGACAAGGAGCCAAACCCTGATTCAGAATCTGATTCTGAAAATATTGGTAAAGGACATATCATTGACGCAGACCCCACTACTATTGTCGTGACCACAACAATTCAACTAGAAGAACCAATAGATCCTGAAGTGGGGGAGCGTCTTTTCCATTTACAGATGTGGGTTAAGGGGACCCCACTGCATTTTATTGTTGATATCAGAAGCCATAAGAAACTCATCTTAGAAGAGGTCATTAAACAGTTGGGATTGTCGACAACACCACACCCACAACCATACAACATCGGGTGGCTTCTCCAAGGATGAGATCTTCATGTCAGCCAACAATTCCAATGGTCATACAACATCCATCCCTTCAAGGATGAGGTATTATGTGATGTTGCCCCACTGGATGTCTGTGATGTTCTCTTGGGCCAACCATATATGTGGAGACGCCATGTTGTTTATGAGTATAGACCCCACAGTGTCATTGTTTTTATAGGGGGTCATCTCTACAGAATACCAGAGGTAGTTTTGACTATTTTTCCACCTAAATAATGCCGCAAGGTAGTATCTCATACTGCAAAATTCAACTTCTTCACAATCTATTCAAAAGGGGAAGAGAAGGACACTGCGACCATTACAGCCTCGCCCCAAACACCTTTTATCCAACAAAAGCATTTTGGCAAGGTTGCATCAAAGAACACACATTCCTTCTACGCACCTTCCTCTCGTGTAGCTCGAATTTTTTAACAACCTCAACCTCACAGGTTCGTGACAAACTTCCACAAACTGAGTAGTGCGACGTCTCCAACAAGGCAAGCAACTCACCAAGATTAAGGTTCAACAAATGTTTTTTCCTCTCCCCTGGGAACTCAATGCAATGGAGAACATTTATTCCTAAGGAGGGAGGATTGATATAGGTGGACATTGGTGTCCACCCACCTTTTCCAACTGGCTCAAAACAATTTTTTGGCAATTTTGGTAATTTACTATTTTTAGTAGTTTTTAACTTCTGGGGCCATTTTGAGGCCCTAAACAACATTTTTAGGAATATGAGGAGAAATATGGATGTTCCTTCAATATTTCCTCTAAAATTAATCTCCTTGACTATATCTTTCAAACAGGCTATCATGTACCTAAAACGAAGATCGTATGCAAAAGTTACGACCCCGGGAAGTTGATGTACTAACTTACCCAAACAAGGCCCACATGAATTTTGGAGCTTCATCTCCTAGGGTTAGGTTTGTGTATATCTAGGGTTCTTGGCATTCATGTTTATTGTAAAAAGGCCTTCAGAGCCTCATTGTAATAATATTCTTTCGAATGCAGGTAGTTGTCACATCTCTTCTCAGAGATAAGTTACCACCATTCTAGCGAGTCTTCCACTCTGTATTTTTACAGTCTCTGTACATTTATTTCATTAATATAAATCATGTATTATTGTATCTCTATGTTTATGGTTGCATCTCAGATACATTTTTGTTATATTATTGGATATGCATGATATCTCTGTGCATTTCTTTATTATATCTCTGCTCTGATTTTGTGTCGAAAATAACCTGGATCATGCATAGTCTAGAAGAAGTAGTTTCGGTTCAGTCAAGCTACCGAAACGAAATTTTACACTGTGGAATGACCCCAAGTGTCAGACAACTTGGGTGCACCAAGTCATGTTGGATCTTCCGGTGGGCTATGGGATCATGAAAATTATTATTATAGATCAAAATATTTTCCCTAGACCATTCATAGATGATCATGATCACGATTCATTTCCTCATCATACATATTTTATCGTTATTATTATCAATTCATATCATATTTTTGTTGACTATTTGGGTTGGTTGTCATTGATTTCAACCCTTGAAGAAAGTTCAGTAGCGAATTTCGGTAGCACAAAGGTTTGGGTAATGGACCCAAGTTTGTTTGATGTATACTGGTATGAGTTTTAATATATTTGAAGGTAAGACTATTCTGGATGGATTGTACCTGTCAGGCCATTTCCCGTGGTATGTGGAACATCACATAGCTCCTCATGGTTAGAGAGTTATGGCCATGTGAAGTTGGAGAACCATCATGAGTCATCTAGAAGCCCCAAAAAGTCAAAGCAGTCAAAGTGGTTGCAAAGAAGAAATTATTTAAATAATAAAGTGAAGTGATGAATGTACTATAAGTCAAAGTGGATACAAAAGAAGTTATTTAAATAACAAAGTTAATGGAGAAAATACTACATGGACAAGTGGTTAGAAGTGGGTTAGCCCTAAAATAAGGAAAGTGGTTTAAGAGATTTTAGAAGGTAAATAATAAAGTGAAGTGAGGAGTGTACTATAAGTCAAAGTGGATATAAAAGAAATTATTTAAATAATAAATTTAATGGAGAAATTACTAAGTGGACAAGTTGTTAGAAGTGGGTTAACCCTAAAATAAAGAAAGTGGGTTAAGATGGTTAGAAGGTAACCCCTTGAGGAAGCTACATGAAAGTATAAATAAGAGGCAAAGGTCTCTCATTTAATCACCCATTGAATATCATTGAATATCTATTTTTTGAAAGGTTATTTGGGCATGTATTATTGATAGAGAAAAGTGTTGCATAAAAAGTGCGGCAAGAAAAGTGCGACAGAAAAAGTGTGGTAGAAAACGTGCAGTAAGCAAATCATGGCACGAAAAGTGCGGCAGAAAAAATGTGGTAGAAAAAGTGTGTCAGGGAAATCGCGGTAGGAAAAGTTTGGAAGAAAAACCGTGAAAGAAAAATCGCAGCAGGAAAAGTGTGACAGAAAAACTGCAACAGAAAAAGTGCAGCAAAAAAACCGCGACATAAAAATCGTAGCAACAGAACGCTACAAGAAGAAAAAGGTATTATTTTCATATGTGTAGTGTTGAACTTATGAATCTAGTTGAGGGTTTTCTTTGGAAATATGTTGGATTCCCTCTTGGAATTTTAGGGCTTGTTGTAGAATGGTTTTGAGGAAGATCTATTGAAGTATTTTGTCAGTGCACTTAGTTTGATTTATTTACATATCTTCTGGTGCATTATGAGAGACACTTGTTAGTGGTATTGGTATATGTTGGGATTATGAATGATACATCCTTGAGGCTACATAAAAATGAGGTTATGGCACATGGTTTGATGTAAGGGTTTATGGTATTTGGTTATGGATGCATGATGTATTGTTAGAGAAATTTTGATGGTTATATTGGTATATGTACTTGGTATATGGTTGAGGTACGTGTTGGGTACATGGTAGACACAAGTAGTTGACGAGTTGACACATACATAAGGTTTATAGTTGATGATGGTTTTACATCTTGATGAGTCATAGTTTATATGTATTTGATCCATGATTGGTACACATTTGGTGCATGGTTGATGCCCTAGTTGATGGTACAGGTTGAGGTATAGGTTGGTGCATGGTTGATTCACTTGTTTATGGTACAGGTTGATTACAAGTTGTTTGGATAGGTTATTATGACAATTTATTTGTAGAAGTTTGGTGTATGGTTGATGCATTTGTTTATGGTATAGGTTGAGGTACATGTTGATGTATGATACATGTTGACACAGGTTATTGGTACAATTTGTTACAGGTTTACAACAATATATCTCATATTGATAGCGTGACAGTGGTTCCATCATTCTACTTCTATGTCAGGGTGGTTGGATGAGCCAAGGACAGGTGGTTGTATCCATAGAACATAGGGGTTGTAGCTTCCTTCCAGTTGTAGCCAAAGAATTGGGGAGTTTGAGCTTCCCTCAGGTTGTATCCTGAGAAACTATGGGGTTGTATCCTCCTTTTGGTTGTATCCAGAGAATTAGGAAGTTGGAGCTTCCTTCAGGTTGTATCCTAAGAAACTAGGGGGTTGGAGCCTCCTTCCAGTTGCAGCTGGAAAACAAAGGAAGTTGGTGCTTCCAATGACTGTAATTCTTAAAGACATATAAGAAGGAACATTTCGTAGTTTTATCCTGCTTTGGGTTTCGACGTAAAAACACTGGTGTACTATGTATGTGTATGATTGATCATTTGTTCATTATTTATTTACTTTGAAACTATTGGATGATAATTATACATTGATATAACATTTGCATTTTGTGTTTAAAAAGGATTATTTCTCTATTACTGATTCACCCCCACTCTCAGTAATCCAACAATTGGTATCAAAGTCGGTTCCTTTAAGAATTAGTTTAACCACTAAAAGGTAGATCATGGAGAGAAACAAAATGTATAAACATGGAATACCATAGTTTTATGGACAAAAGTATGCATTTTGAAGAAGAAGGATGAAAACATATATACAGGACAAGGGTTTGAAATTTGGCAATCTATAGTAGATAGATACAAAGAACCAACAGTTCCACCAACAAGTGAAAGAGAAATAAAACTCGGTCAAAATAATTCCAAATCAACAAATGCACTTCTGAATGGTATTGGTGAATCAATATACACCAAAGTTATGCATTTTAAATCCGTTAAATAGATTTGGGACAAACTTCAAAATATTTATGAAGGAGATTCAAAAGTCAAAGCAACAAAGCTTCAAACTTACAGAGGTCAGTTCGAACAACTAAAGATGAAGGAAGATGAGAATATTGCAGCTTACTTCTTACAAGTCAATGAAACAGTAAATGCAATCATAGGATTGGGAGAATAAATTAAAGAATTTGTAATTGTTCAAAAGGTACTAAGATCTTTTCCTATGAGATTCAATCCTAAGATATCAACACTAGAATAAAGAGCATATCTAGACTCAATAAGCATGGAAGAAATACATGGAATCTTCACAACATATGAAATGAGAACTGAACAGGAAAATCCAAATATAAAAGAAACAACTTTCAAAGAATCCAAAAGGTCAAAGCAAAAGGGAAAGAAAAAAGAAAAAGAACATAGAAACAACAGTGACATTTCGGAAGATGATGAAGAAATGGACAATTTTTTCAAGAGATTGAACAAGGGAACCAACAACAGATATAAAGGTAATCTTCCATTGATTTGTTTTAATTGTGATGGTATTATTCATTTTGCCAACAAATGTCCTCATAAGAAAAATAAAGGGAATGATGAAGATTACTCAAATAGAAAAAAAACATATAAAGGAAATTGAACCACAAAGAAAGTTTTCATGAAAATCGTATGCACCATAGAAGACATCTCCTCATTAGATGAAGATGAAGATAGTGATAGTGAGACAAAAGGAGTTCTATTCATGGCAGTAGAAGACTGTGATAAAGAAGACATCGAAGAAGAACATGAAGAGGGATAAGTTGACTACAAAGAATAATTATTGACTGCAATAGAAGTTATAAGAAGAGAAAAGAGGAAAAACAAGAAGCTACAAGTAGAACTAGACAAGAAGGAAGACAATCAAGAAGTAGATCAGATCATCATAGAATTTAAGGTTCAAATAGAATGATATAAAAGAATCGAAGAAGGACTCAAAGAACAGTTAGAAGAAAGAGACATGATCATTGGAAATTATGGAAGAAGAGATTGTCACGTTGAGAAAAGATCTTCAAAAGAAAAATATGCATAAAAACTCAAAATTTTTGGATGAAATTATCAATAGTCAAAGGCCTAATCATGACAAGTCCAGACTTGGATACAATCACACAAAAAATGGATCAAACTCCAAAGCAATAGAACAAGAAAAATATCGAAAAAGTTATGTAGAAACAATCAAAGGGGATAGGAATTCCTACAAGGAATATTATAGGGACACTCCTCCATCGCGAATATTCAGATTTCATAATCAACGCCTGATAGAAACAAATAGGCCTTGGGAAGAAGAAGGATTCATAAGAGTACCTTCTTTAAGAAGATCTTCAAGTCTCTGGTATCAAACTATCTTTTTGGTTTTATGTTATGCATGCAATAATTTTGGACATAAAGCTGTAAATTATAGAGCTAATAGAAGGAACATAAACAAATTTGAAAGTCATACCCAAAATGGTTATCCACGAATACCTAGTGAAACATAGAGAAGAAGCTATAACAGGTTTGAATCATTCAGCATTGAAATGGAATGATACAAGTAAAATAACTTTGGACACATGGCCAAAGATTGTAGAATGACAGTCCCTCCTAGAGAACCACAACAAACCAACAACAGTCACAAACAGGAGTGTTAGAAGAGAACATGGATAAGAAAGAAGAATTAGTATAACAATGAAGAATCCACACTCTCTCTACAATATAAGCATAAAAAGCGTGGTTTCTATGTTGACAATGGTTGTTCAAAACACAAATAATAGGTGAACAAAGACCAGGTCCCAGAGATCGCAATATTGGAACTAAAACGAGATGAAGAAAATTCTACAGAGAAAAGGAACGATGTCATATACAGAAAGATTTGGAAAATAAATGAAAGAAAAGAAGGACAGGTAAATAAGGAACAGGTTCAATAGATTGTACTTTCAGGCACTATAGTGAAATATGAATCCACAGATAGGAAGAAATAATTCAAATCTCATAGAGATGATGAATCCACTAATGAAGATGATGATGAATACACTTCAGATTAGGAATTGTTTTGATCCATCCATCTTAGAGACTCCCAGATAATATGAATAATAGACAGAGGGAGTCTATGCGGTAGCTGAGACACACCAGAGAACCATCCTTCGAAGAGCTTGCATAATTTTATTAGATAGATTCATTTCATTCAGTTAGAAAAAGTACTATATGACAGATTAATCAGTTGTAGTAGTACATCATTATAGTACAGTGACATATGAGTCAAAATTATGCACTGTTGTGTAGCAGAGTCTTGAATAGTATGGACATATATGGATGTGAAATAAACTTTTTTGAACGGGGAACTTGAAGAAGAAGTCTACATTGAACAACTGGATCCTAGAGCATGTTACTCTAGACTGGATAAATATCTACAATAGGCAGGGTTCAGAAGAGAAAGTGCAGAAAACAACCTCTACATCAAGGTAACTCAAGATGGTATTTTATTAATTGAATTTTATATTGATTATATTATTTTTGGAAGTACTGATGACAGGTTAAGAAAAAAAATTGCAAAGGATATGCATCATGAATTTGGAATTCCATTACTAGGAGAACTATCCTTCTTTCTGGGTCTTTAGATATGTCAAAGCAACCAATAAATTTTTATTTCTCAAACTAAGTATATCAGAGAAATGATAAAGAGGTTTGGGATGGAAGATTGCAAACCAATTACCACTACTATCAAAACCAGTTTCAAGTTGAACAAATATGATGATTCAAAGTCTTTAGACCAAAGGAAATATAGGTCAATGATTGGTATCTTAGTATATGTGACAATATCCATACCACATGTAATGCAAGTAGTTGGATAGGTGGTACGATTTCAAGAAGCACCAATGGAGTCACATGTATTAGAAGTGAAGAGGATTTTTTAGATATCTCAAAGGAACATAAGAGTTTGGATTATGGTATCCAAAAGGAAAGGATATATCACTTATTTCCTACACAGATGAAGATTGGGCATGTTGCATTGATGACCGAAAAAGCACTAGTGGAGCAACGTTCTACTTGGGTGAGTGTTTAATATCTTGTTTAAGCAAGAAACAATCATCAATATATTTATCTACAAACGAAGTAGAGTATATTGAAACAGCAAGATGTTGTACCCAGGTTCTATGGATAAAACAAACTTTGAAGGATATATAGTTTGAGTATGATGAGCCCATTCCAATCTATTGTGATAATACAAACACCATCGATATCTCAAAGAACTCGGTGATGCACTCCAAGACAAAGAAAAATCCAATAAAGTACGTAATACTTTCTATGGGAATAGGTTGCAGAGAAGAACATCAGAGTTGAATATGTGAGCACAAAATAACAAGTTGCATACATATTTCACCGTGGTTTTTCTTCCACACTTTGAGCAATTTCGCCATAGACTCGGAGTAATTTCTACTCCAAAATGATTTTTTTTGAATTCTTATCTTATATGTCTTAGATTTACACGAGGAAGCACCATAAAGAGGACATTTCAGGTTGGGGGATCAGATTCAGGAAGAGTTCAGTCAAGGGGAGAATCCCCAAGGATAGTTCAGTTAGGGGGAGTAGCCCCGGATGGAAATATACCTTTTTCATTGATGACAAAGGGGGAGAGATTTATCAGATGCAAAGGTAAATGCTTGGAGAAAGAGTAAAGAGGCATGGTTCCAAGGGGAGCGATGGTCATAGGGGGAGCATAAGTGATATAAATTTAGTATTGCATCAGAGTGTTTCTATAAATGCCAAAGGGAGAGATTGTTGATTATTTGGGTTGGTTGTCATTGATGTCAACCCTTGAAGAAACTCCAGTAGTGAACTCCGATAACACAAAGGTTTGGGTAATGGACCCAAGATTGTTTTATGTATAATGGTATGATTTTTGATATATTTGAAGGTAAGACTATTCTGAATGGATAGTACATTTCATGCCATTTCTGGTGGTATGTGGAACATCACATAACCCCTCATGGTTAGAGAGTTATGGCCATGTGAAGTTGGAGAACCCTCATGAGTCATCTAGAAGCCCCAAAAGGTCAAAGTAGTCAAAGCGGTTGCAAAGAAGAAATCATTTATATAATAAAGTGAAGTGATGAGTGTATTATAAGTCAAAGTGGATACAAAAGAAACAATTTAAATAATGAAGTTAATGGATAAATTACTAAGTGGAGAAGTGGTTAGAAGTGGGTTAGCCCGAAAATAAGGAAAGTGGTTTAAGATATTTAGAAGGTAAGTAATAAAGTGAAGTGATGGGTGTGCTATAAGTCAAAGTGGATACAAAAGAAATTATTTAAATAATAAATTTAATGGAGAAATTACTAAGTGGACAAGTGGTTAGAAGTGGGTTAACTCTAAAATAAGGAATGTGGGTTAAGATGGTTAGAAGGTAACCCCTTGAGGAAGCTACATGAAATTATAAATAAGAGACAAAGGTCTCTCATCTAATCACCTATTGAATATCATTGAATATATATTTTGTGAAAGGTTATTTGGGCAGGTATTATTGATAGAAAAAGGTGCGGCAAAAAAAGTGCGGTAGAAAAAGTACGGAAGAAAAAGTGTGGCAAGAAAATCGCGGCAGGAAAAGTGTGGCAAAAAAAGTGTGGTAGGAAAATCATGGTAGGAAAAGTGTGGAAGAAAAACCGCGGCAAAAAAAGTGCGGCAGGAAAATCACCGTAGGAAAAGTGCGGCAAAAAAAGTGCGGCAGCAGAACACTACAAGAAGAAAAATGCATGGTTTTCATATGTGTAGTGTTGAAATTATGAATATAGTTGAGGGTTTTCCTTGTAGATCTGTTGTATTCCCTCTTGGAAGTTTAGGGCTTGTTGTAAAATGGTTTTGAGGAAGATCTATTTAAGTATATTGTCAGTGCACTTAGTTTGATTTATTGGCATATCTTGTGTGCATTGTGATAGACACTTGTTAGTGGTATTGGTATATTATGGGCTTATGAATGATACATCCTTGAGGCTACATAAAAGTGAGCTTATCGAACATGGTTTGATGTAAGGGTTTATGGTATTTCATTATGGATAGCATGATGTATTTCTAGAGAAATTTTGATGGTTATTTTGGTATATGTATTTGGTATATGGTTGAGGTACATTTTGGTTACATGGTTGAGACAAGTAATTGATGAGTTGGCACATACATGAGGTGGATAGTTGATGATGCTGGTACATATTGATGATTCATAGTTTATGTGTATTTGATGCATGATTGGTACATATTTGGTGCATGGTTGATGCACTCCTTGATGGTACAGGTTGAGGTATAGGTTGGTGCATGGTTGATGCACTTGTTTATGATACATGTTGACTATAGGTTGTTTGGACAGGTTGTTTGTATAGGTTTGGTGCATGGTTGATGCATTTGTTTATGGTTCAGGTTGAGGTACAAGTTGATGTATGGTACATGTTGGCATAGTTTATTGCTACAATTTTTAAAAAGGTTCATTGGTACAGGTTTACAACAGTATATCTCACAATGATAGTATGGCAATGGTTCCATCATTCTACTTCTACGTCAGGTCGGCTGGACGGGGCAAAGACGAGTGGTTGTAGCCACCTTCCGATTGTAGCTAGAGAACATAGGGGGTTATAGACTCCTTCTAGTTGTATCCAGAGAATTGGGGAGTTGGAGCTTTCCTCATGTTGTAGCCTGAGAAACTAGCAGGTTGTAGCCTCCTTCTAGTTTTAGCCAGAGAATTGGGGATTTTGAGTTTTGTTCCAGTTGTAGCCTGAGAAACTAGGGGGTTGGAGACTCCTTCTAGTTAGAGATGGAAAACAAAGGAGGTTGGTGTTTTCAATGAATGTAATTCTTAAAGACATATAAGAAAAATAATTATGTAGTTTTCTCCCGCATTGGGTTTCCATGTAAAAACACTAGTGTACTGTGTATGTGTATGATTGCTCATTTGTTAATTGTTTATTTACTCTGCAACTATTCGATGATAATGCTACATTGATATAACACTTTCATTTTGTGGTTAAAAGTGATTATTTCTCTATTAGTGATTCACCTCCCCTCATAGTAATCCAACAATTTTATCATTTTAGATGTTCAATTTTTTTTTATATGAAATTGATATTTCTGTAGGGTTGATAATAAAAAACTTGTTATAAGAAAATACAAAAATGATTATATTTAAATTTACATTCAAATCAGGAATCTATTTATAACTGATTTTATTTATCTTGTGAAATTAAGTAACATTTGTTGTGATATATTTGAATTCATTCCATATTCTTTCCCATTGTCATATGAGGGCTAAAATTCGTCTTGGTATATTTGTATAAAAAAAAAACAATGTTAGATACGTTATTAATATTTTTTACTGATGATAATCATTTACACATAATGAATGTACATTAATGTTAAAATGGAAGTAGATGTTACTTTAGGTAGATTAATTTTAAATGGATGCCAATCAAAAAATAATTAAAGAACCAAATGAAATTTATGGTTTAACGAGATGAAACAAAATGCAATGTAGGGTCAATTCTATTAAAGACATAATTTTTTTAGCACAAATATAACACAAGTATGATGTAAAAATGACACCATTAGAATAAAAATAAAAACACTAGACTGAAAGAGATAGAAAATATGATGCAATTAAACATAATTGAATAACACAAAAAATGATACAACTAGATGGGAAAAAAAAGAATACAATTAGACATAAAAACAATCCACCAGTATAATAAAAGGCAACAAACAAAAAAAAAATGATAAATGGAAAGTGACAAGGACACAAAATGATGTGATACAAAAAGTTAACATTAAAACACAAAAATGGGAAAACTCAAGATGTTAATTACAACATAAGGACACATATAAGATGCATTAGGATGTACAAAAATGTGAAAAATACATAGAATAAAACACAAAATTGAGGGAATGGAGATAATAAGGACTCCCAAAAAAAAATGCAACATAGATTGGAAAAGGAATTGTAAGATGAAAAAAAAATGGCATTTCACTACACAAAAATGGCCAACTATGCATAGGAGACACAATTGGGATATAAGGAGATGCACAATATTTTGTAGAGAAACACAAAATATCGAGGAAAGTGACACAAAATGGAAATACTAACATAAAAAATAATCAAATAAGACGTAATAATAGACACAAAATCCGAAACAAATAAAAAAGATAAGGATATACAATGTATAAAAAAAAATGACACAAATGAAATGTAAAATAAAACCCTACTTGTACATTGTCCATTTCTTCATCTTTAAAAATAAAGAACAAAGTTCTAAAATAGCAAAGAGCATGGATGTCAATGAAGCCACCTAGAGTCGTGTCGTAGTATTTTCATTATGTTGTTCATGCGTGGGTCCATTAAAGTTGATAGACATAATTGTTTACTTAATCTTTGATTCGATTATAGAGAAGATAAGATAACCTTGATATGATCATTAATGGATTCATTTATGAAGATCTACATAATTACGTCGATAGGCGTCCCCCCTATTGGAATCGGTGGATTAATCAACCTTTTAATCATAAATTTTTACGTCGATAAGCGTCCCCCTATTGGAATCGGTGGATTAATCAACCTTTTAATCATAAATTTCAATCTTAGGGTTGAAAATTGAAGATGCTAACATATTCTTCGTCGTCCTCCCAAATCAATGAATGGGATTTACTCTTGATAAATTCCTTGTATTTTTAAATGCATCCGTTAACCTGTTTACTTTTTAACATTTACCTTATCATATTAAAAAATTACTATACCATTATATGATTTCCACATTAAATGATTAACCTTTGAAATTATAACGTTTGGATTTCCTCAGCTCTCCCCAGGCGTTTCATTTTTTGCTATCCGAGTGTTTCTGGTTGTCCAAGCGTTTTGGATGTCCACACGTTTCTGGCCATACCCGTCGTATAATTACCGACCACGTAGCTGGGGCGTTTCATTTTCTACATGCAAATGCAAAGGATATCATCAATCTCACTCCGGACAACCATCCTCTCCATATTCATCTTCAAGGAGGCTCGGGAACAGTAGGAGGTCGAAATCCAGCCTTCGAAGCAGAAGATTATCAATGAGAGAGAGTGAGATCACAGATTATCGTTTTCGAAAGTGGAAGGAATTCAAAGACCTAATCAGGAGAGTGAGAGGGAACACGAGCATGTGGATGAAATACACTCAGTGGAGGAGAGTAATAAGGACTTTTCCAGTGCAAGATCGGTATGGGAAAGGTCCCTAGAGGTGGAGATTGATTACCAAAACCCTACTCGTATGGAGAGGGACAATGTACATGCTCGCATATGGTGTTTGTGCAGTCACAGTGAATGTCCAGAGGAGGACAACAACTAAGCGACCCTCTAAAACTGAGTGTGGAGACAGAAGAACTCAAAATATTAGGAACAACTCGCAAAAGAGAAGACCACTCAATCAAGCGATCATGGAAAGATTTTCGAAGAAGGGAGGGATCCTACGATCGATCTCTTCTGTCAACATTTTTCAATGGAGTTGTAGGGAAATACCTGCATATGTTTTGAATATAATCTGCATATGTTTTGAATATTAATATTTTTTTTTACAATATAAATATCTATTTACATATCACTAATATCTATATAGATATCACTAATTAGATTCAGCACAGATCGCAAATCTGATGATAAAGGGGAAGGATGGATTATAATTTCTCGATAGATAATCTTAAGTATGTTTTTTGTTTAGGCGATGTTTCATTGGACTGTAAGTTAATCAGGCAGATCACTCTAGCACCTCAAAAGACTCAGGGATTCCTTTATGGGAGCATATTTCAGTGTCTTATGGACTGTATTTTTATTTCTTTTGATTCTTACCACTAAATTCTTAGGGTTTCCGTTATTGGAATAATTAAATCACTTATTATCTTTTCTATCCCCTTGATTTTATTCCATCAACGCTCTTTAACATCGAAAGAAACTACAGTGAAACTCTCACGATCATGGTCTACTCCATTTATCCAATAGAATTTCCCATTTGAATATATTTCCTCACTTATAGGCCAAACTAATTCGTCCACACTTGTCTGGAATCGAGTCCATTCATTTATCTGAGAATTGTAGAGCTCCATCAATATATCATTGTCTTCTTCCATTCCTATGATGAGAGTATAGAGTCTAGAGCAAGAATCAAGAGTGAGACCAATGAAATCCCACCATGTAAGTTCATGAGCCTCTGGAAGTTTTATCCACGATCTTGTCAGAGGATTGCATATGTAAATTATTTCATCCAAGTTCTCAAAACAACACATAAGACCTTTGCACCTAGCCACAATAGAAACAGGCCTCGAAAGGAAATCAAGAGACACTTTGTGTAATTGTTCAAATGACTCATCTTCAGATTCCATAAAAACAAATGCAGGAGAAGAATAAACCATTAGAGTGGACGATAATTGTTTGAACTCTTACAACTGGAAAATTTCTTTCCAACGTTTGCCCACTGCACAAAATCTCATAATACTTTTGATGGGAAGTCTTGCCAAAACATCAAACATAACCTTTTCTGGGAGTCTCTTCCATATCTCTTCTGCCATTTCCATTTCCATTTTCGTCTCCTTCATTGTTTTGGTACCACTCATCTCCATATCCAAATTGTTCATTCAAACCTAAATAAATCTTATTCACAAACATTCACACAGTTCGATGATTATTAAGGTAATAAAATCAGGCATGCCAAGACTCCAACGGAATTTATACCGCTTTGATTGAGCTGTAGGTCGCTCAGGTTCACTTCAATTTGTTTTGTAATTCAAGTCATACTCTATCCGTACAGATGAATTTAGTATAGATAAGTCGGGATTTGGAATCACTTATCTGCAATGCAATGAGATTACAGATATTAAATATTATTTATTGCAAATTCAATTACAAAATTGAATTATACTCGACTCGAATTCCTGTTCCTATGGGTTTATGGCTGCCAACTTGTTAGATGTTTTTGTCCTTATAGGGAGCACCTCTGTCATTCTTAATGCTTATTAATTCTGTTATTGTTGGGTAAATTTCAATAATTTTGTCTAAATGTTTGATTTTTGCGGTCATTGAGGCACAATAGACATGGCTTTGCCATAAGTGTGGAGAGTAGTTAGTTAGTTATTTTATATATTTTGAAAAAAAAAAAAAATTACTTATAATAATCATTCATATTGTCAGTCGAGTCCAACCTAATGATGCATAAAGCAAGATTACTAGGAAGTGGTCATGCCTTAATGATCCATGCTTCAAAGGATCCGCCAATTGCTTTATGTTAATGGAAAACACACCATTATTGCAACATCTAGATCATGTAATTTAGGTCAGGCGGTTCAAATTTTGATAGAGTTTCTGTAAATTAGGGTTTCTGTTAGGATTTAGAACATTTCTGAAAATTAGGGTTTCTATTAGGGTTTCTGATTCAATTCTTGCCAACAAGCCACCTATAAGACTTTTGAGATATTAGAATTTTTTAATTTTGAATTTAAGAAAATTAGGGTTTATATTAGGGTTTATGGTGGAAGACCTTTATGATATTTTCAATAGAAAATATTTATCAAATTTAACTTATAAAAAATTATATATTTAGGTTAATAATATTTAAAATATTAAATATTGATATTTTATTTATAAATTTTACCTTATAAAATATTACATATTTAGCCTAATCATATCTAAATTATTTATCTTTTAAATCTTATCTAAAATATTAATATTGAGTATTAAAGATTACCACATTAAGTAAAATATTAATATTGAGTAGTAAAGATTACCATTTAATTTATAATTTCTGAAAATTAGGGTTTATATTAGGGTTTATGGTGGAAGACTTTAGATGACATTTTCAATGGAATGATATACCCATTCAAGAACATATTCCTTTCTTCTAACCTTACTCATGTGTTATGTTAATTGAAGACTTTAATCCTTTATTAAATATTTAACCTTCTAATGTATGAATGCATTGACCAAGATGGATGGCTTAAGAGTTGACCAAATACAAAAAATATTAGTATGATTGTGTACCCAATAGAGTTAACATTTGTGAAATTCAAACATTTGATAAATATTACTATCTTTGGTCAAAATTCAAAGATACAAATATGTCAATAATGGTTTTTCAAAAGCATACAAAAGTTTATCTTAACTGCATTTTCTTTTTTCCTTTTCGTCTTCATGTCAATGCTTCTATGATTCAATTTTTTTCATAAATATGTTTTTATTCATAATTGTCACAATTTGTGATTTTGTTTCTGTTTTTGTATTTTAGTCTTTGTTATGAAATGGTCCAATTAATTGTGCATTTTTTTTCAGTGCTCAAATGCCTATGGATCTAACCATCTGGAGTTCTTTTCCATTTGATATTTTGCAAATGGTGTTAAATGGATTCCTTTATCAGTTTTGACTAAGGGCGTTTTAGAAAGCCAACATTTCTTGTGCCAATCTTTATAAAATGTTCTTATTTAACTTAAAAAACATCCTATCAATGAATTATGACTATAACTAAGGTCATCCTTTGAAATTTCCAGATTTCGTTCTTTTAGAATTTTGATTACATTTGATTATAATGGATACAATTCAACTTAGGAGTTTCCCCTTATAATTTTGATTGCATTTGATGTATAATAATTTGGATATATTTTAAAGCCCCAATGATGACATTAGGGTTTATGGTGGAAGACCTTGATGCCATTTTCTTAATGACAATATTGTGGCTCTCATTTTTTAACTAGACATTTTTTTCCCATCTCACGTTTTTCACATCTATTAAATGTTTTCACATGTACAAACATCCTTTATAAAATGTTATTATTTAACTTAGCAAACATTTTTTCAATGAATTGTGACTATAACTAAGGTCATCCTTTCAAATTTCCAAATTTCGTCCTCTTAGAATTTTGATTACATTTGATTACAATGGATAGAGTTCAAATTAGGAGTTTCCCCTTAGAATTTTGATTGCATTTGATGTATAAGCATTTGCATATATTTTGAAGCCCCAATGATGATATTCTACATAGATAATTAGATAAATTGATTCTTACTACATTTTTTTTATATATAAAATTCACAATTACAATTAAATTGAGTATTTTTCCAATCATAATATGGCAAACATTTCCTCACGTTGAAATGTGACAGACATATCCTGACGTCACAATGTGACAAACATTTGCAAATATCGCAATATGTCGAACATAGTAACGTTGCAATCGATCAAACATAGTAAATTCGCTATGTCGCAAACAAATATGTGTATCTCAATGTGACGAACATATATGAAAGTCACAATCTGACTAACATTTCCAAATGTCGCAATGTGTCGATCATAGTGACGTTGCAATCTACCAAACAAGGTAACATCGCAATGTGACAAATATATAGGGACATTGAAATCTCATGAACATTTACGGTCGTAATTTGACGAACATAGAATTTTTATAACAATTTGACAAACATAAATGAACATCACAATGTAACAAACATAGGTATATCATCGCAACGAGATGAATATATCTTCACGTTGCAATGTGGTGCACACGTCATGACGTCACATTATGATAGCCATTTCTAAATGTTCCAATGGGAGGAACACAACACATCGTCACAATGTGATGTATGCAACCCAGTGTGCCAATGTGACAAAGATAAAACAATATTGAAATGAGAGAAACATTTCCTGACGTCGCAATGTCACGAACACAACCCACTTTCGAACTGTGACAACCCTATTCCAAAACCATAATCTGAGAAACAAAAACCCTTCATCATAATGTGAGAAACAAACATTTCCTAATGTCGCAATGTGCCAAACTTTTCCTAACATTGCAATGTGACAAACATTTCCTAACGTCACATTGTGACAAACATTTCCTAACGTCGCACTGTGACAAACATTTCCTAACATCGCAAAGTGACAAACATTTCCTAATGTCGCATTGTGACACAGATTTCCTAACATCGCAAAGTGATAAACATTTCCTAACGTCACAATGTATCAAACATAGTAATGTTGCAATCTATCAAACATAGTAATGTCACAATAAGGAACGAACATATAACGTTGCAATGCGATGAACATATTAACGTCACAATATCACAAACATAGTAATGTTGAAATCTACCAAACATACTAATGTCACAATTTGATGAACATAGGCATGTCATTACAATGAGATGAACATCAACAGACATCACAATGTGTCACACATTGCCCTACCATCACAATATTGCAAACATTTCTTCACATTTTAATGTGACACACATATGTCGACGTTAGAATGCAAGAAACATTTCCAAACGTCGCAATCTATTGAACATAGTAACGTTGTGATCGACCAAACATATTAACATCAAAATGTGAAAAACATATATGGTTGTCGTAATGTGACAAAAATATACGGAAGTCGAAATGTGATAAATATTTCCAAACGTTGCAATATCTCGATCATAGTAACGTTGCAATCTACCAAACATAATAACCTCGCAAGGTAACAAACCTATGCATACATTGCAATGTGACAGACATTTATGGACATCCCAATATGACGAACATAGCCTTGTTGTAGCAATGTGATGAACATGGGCCTATCATCCCAATGCAACGAATATATCTTCACGTTCCAATGTGGTGCACATATCCTGATGTTGCATTGTGATAGTCATTTCCAAAAGTTGCAATGGGATGAACACAACACATTGTCACAATGTGATGTACACAACCCATTGTGCCAATGTGACAAACATAGACTGATTTTGCAATGACACGAACATTTCTCGATGTCGCAATGTGACGAACATAACCCACTGTCAAACTATGAAAAACCTATTCCAACACCATAATCTGAGAAACAAAAACCCATCATCGTAATTTGGTAAACATAACCTTACGATGTCATTTGACGAAGAAAATTTGATGTCGCAATGTGACGAACAAAACCTGATGTCACAATGTGTCGAACAAAACATGATCAACATTGCAATGCAGTAGTTCCATAGTAAACTATGGTTAAACATAATCAAGATGGCCCACTATAATCATATCCACATGGTCAATGAAGTTTAGCCATGGGCATGGTCAACCATAATAAAATCCGACCAACCATAGCCAACCATGGTCAACCACACTCAACCATGGTGAAGGACAACCACGATCAACCATCAGCAACCTTTCCTTTCCAAATCCAACCAACATCTACTAAGGTTAACCATCGTTGTGGTCAACCATTATAAACCATGGTCATGGTCAACCATAGTGAACCATAGTCATTGTCAATTAAGGTAATAATGTATTACTACTTTAATAATGTATTTATTAGGGTATTAATACTTTTAAAATGCATTTATTAATGTATTATTATTGTTATAGTGTATTATTAGTGTCTTAATAATTTAATATGTTAAGCTATACATTAATGTATTACAGATTTAATTTTCACATTAATGTAATAATGTATTATCATTGTATTAATACTTTATTAATGCATTAAAAGTCAATGTATTACTACTTTATTAAAGTATTATTAATGTACCACTTCATCACTTTATTAATTATTTAATGTATTAATATTAATATTTTAATATATTAATGTCATTCATAGTCATGACCATAAGAAACCATGATCATGGTCAAACATATTCAACCGCAGTCATTTTCAATAAATATATTAATGTATTAATAATTTAATAATGTATTTCTTAATGTATTAATAATTTAATAATGTATTAATGTATTAATTAATAATATATCAATATATTAATTAATTAAAACATTACATCATTAATCTATCAATCAATTAATTAATACTTTACCTTACAAACTAATGTAGCTTCATACTTTAATTTATAAGTTAAATTTATATATTGCGTTAAAATAATACATTAATATATTAATACGACCATTTATTTACACACATCATTACATTAATATAATATATTAATTATGTATTAATACATTAATAATCTTTAATATAATACATTAATTATGCATTAATATAATACATTATTTCTTGTATTAATACTAGTATTAATACAATTTCTTAATAAATGTTTACATTATTAATGTATTATTTTAGCAATTTTAAATATTTTTTATTACTTTTTAAATACTTTATTATTAATATTATTTACTTTGTTATTTACTCTTTTATTTGCTAAATTAATTTTATGCATTACATTAATACATTATATTATACATTATTAATATATTGATTTTTTTTATGCATTGGAGAAAGTATTAATTAATTATTATATTAATGTATTTTTATATTATTAATGTTTTCTTACTTTATTTTTATATTTTTGCATTCTTAATGTATTATTTTAGGAATGTGTTATTATTTTCTTATTAATACATGTAATGATTTATTATTATTATTAACTTTATTAATATCTTTGTTATTTACTATTTTATTTTTGTTAAATTTATTTATAATCTGTAAATTAATTTTTCGATTATTGATATATTATTTTAATAATATATTTATTTATTTTTAACTTATTTTATTTATGCTATATTATTTTCGATTTTATAAATAATTTTTATTTAATATTTATTTTATTATTGATAATCAATTGATAATTAATCATTTAATTATTA
>SNQJ01S0054299.1:0-14172 GCA_010110895.2 Picea sitchensis | reverse complement strand
CTTTGATTATCGATCACCGATACAATAGAGATCGTCGATCATTGATACAATATAGATCGTTGATTGTTGATTGAGTTTCAGATTTTGGTGAGAGGAATGGACGGTCCATATTGCTTTCAAGTTGGAAATCAACGATTGAGATTACTATCGATTTTGAGACCAACACCTTGGATTCATTCCCATTTTGGTTTTAGGGTTTAGAGAAATCCATGAAGAAGTTTCTTTTGTAACTCCCCGATGGAAGCGAATTGTTGATCACTGATGATTGGGGTTCGATCGAATTCAACCAAGGTAGCCTTTTTGTAATGCAAAATAAATTGTCGATAGTCGATGCAAGGGATACCACTGACTCAGAATCAGATGAAATTTTAGCTGTGTGTCCATACTGACGAGGGATACAAGAATGCCAATGAGGGCCACTGACTAATTCTTCTTAAATTTTATTAAAATCATGAATTGGTGCTTAGTAATCAAAGCTAAGATAAAGGTAAAATTTTGATAGATAGCTCAAAACATAGGCATGGAGATACCCATTTGGGGTCTTGGTAAAATTCAAAATGATTTGGTGTGGAGATGCTCAAACAGGGAAAAATCCACTATTCTTAAGCACATTTTAGTGATTTTTGAAAACTTCATAGGAAAAGGGACCCTAGATCTCCAATCCAGAAAATTTTATTCAGTCGACAATTGTTCTACATATCAGTTTCGATAATTGTGTCTTCATGAAAATTTTCCCAGTTTTTCTCCATTTGGGAGATAACCAATTTTGGCTGGAGCATCATATTCCAACTATGAAAGTTTATATGTATTCCCAATCATAAATTTTATCTACACCCAATACCATGTTTTTTCTAATTCCTGATGTATTTTCTTCTACATGTGGTAGAAAATGGTCTCTCAGAAAAATGGCAGCAATGAAAATGGAGAACAAATGAGTAGAAATTTCAAACTTCAGAAGGTTGTAACTCTTAGCTCAGAACTTAGAATGAGGTATGAGTATAGTCATTGGAAAGCTAATTTATAGGAGAATGTATCTAAAKAATTAGAATTGGATTCCAATGCATCCATACTCCTCATAAATTTAGTTGAAGAATAACCTGTAACCTAATTAATGAAACACTTTACCATATGCTAACTCTAACAACAATTGTTGCATGCACATTTCTTGCAGAATTAGAGGTCAGAGTTTTACATGTTAGCATGGGAAATGTAGAGACCGAGTCAAATGAACATAGAGACAAAGTTGAGTCACTGGAGCTTGTTGAGACTATGAGAAGCTTGCAAAAAGAAGTGCAAAGATATAAGGTACTAGACAATGAAAGGATGATAAGGGCTCGGGAGGAGATTATATAGAGTTTGAATATGTTGCAGAGACAAGTCAATAAAGATTCCGACACAAAGAAAGAAACTAGTGCAAGGCATGTTGAAGCATCCAGATCTTATGATAGGAGGGATGATCATAGCAGATCTAGAAAATCAAGGAGTATTAATAAACATCATAATCACTCACTAGGACACTCAACTAGAAGAGCACATGCACATTCAAGGTTGGAGAGAAGCCCAAGTGTGTCCCTTGTTCGAAGACAAATGGGGAGATCTGAAGTAGATGATTTGAAATGAGATCTTAGGAAGATTAATCCTCCTACTTTTGATGGTGATCATAATAAATATGAAGATGCAAAAGCATGGCTAACATGAATGAGAAAATATTTCCAATTGCACAATTATTCATCAAATGTAGAAGCCATAATTGCAACCTACCATATTCAAGGAAAATCATATATGTGGTGGGATCAAATAAAGAAATTTAAGCACATTGATGAGAAGATTATCTCATGGAGGGAGTTCAAAAATTATTTTCAGAAGAGATACTTGTTAGAGAATTATTATGAGAAGAATATGAAAGAGTTATTTGAACTCAAGCTTGGAAGCATGAGAATGGATGAGTATGAGAGGAGGTTCCTTGAATTGTTGAGGTTTGTTGGTTTCATAAAGGATGAGAAGGTTAAAATACAAATATTTCTTAGTGGGATATCTTCTTTCTACAGTGATAAAATCCAATTTGATGAGCCTAGAGCCTTGGAAGAAGCCATAAGAAAATCCAAGTATTTGTATGAGTAGAGTAAGGCAAGGCCAACTTTTCAAATAGACTGGGACGAAAAAAATAAAGGCAAGATGGAAGAAACGATTTAAGCCACCTTTCTTTAGGAATAATTCACATTCATTTGGGAAAGGGAAACAAGCACAAAATGATCCCAAGATGATATGTTCATTTGGGAAAAGTCCAAGACAACAATCCATAAAATGTTGGGGATGCAAGGGAGACCACTTGTATAGGGATTTCCCTCACAAAGGATAAAGGACGAGGATAGTTCAAAATATTCAGGAAGTTGATACAATTGAGGACATGGGTAGAAGCATGCTAAGGATTTATGCAGCCTTAGAAAACAAGAAACAAAAGTACCAATCTCTTATGATTGAAGTAGAAGGTAAGATTGATAATCAACCCATAGCCATTTTAATTGATTTAGGCGCTAGCCGTAGTTACATAGATCCTAATATTGTTGAAATATTTCATTTGCAAAGAAGAAAACATGACAAATCTTGGTTGGTTTAGCTAGCCACATGAGCTAAGAGAAGGATTAATGAGTTGGTTAAGGATTGTCCAATGGACATTACTGGACTCATCACAAAGGAAGATTTGAATATCATACCTTTGGGTTCATATCATTGTCTAATTGGTATGGATTGGTTGGACAAGCATCATGATTTTCTATATTGCTAAAAAAAGGTATTCACTTGTCTTGCTGGAGAAGGGAAAAAATAAAAATTTTAGGGGATTCCAAGGCCTGTGTCTATCAGAGAAATTTCAGCCATGCAGTTGAAGAAGAGTTTCAAGAAATTATGACATATTTATGCAACTCGTATGGAAGATGCAACTAAGGATAAAATGATAAGTATTGAAGACCACCCAATCTTGAAATATTTTGAGGGTGTATTTGGGGAGATACCAATATTACCACCAAAGAGAGCCATTGATTTATCCATTGATTTGGTGCCAGTAGTTTTCCTAGTGTCCAAGACTCATAGGATGAGAACACCAGAGTTGAAGAAATTACAGATGTATCTTGAATAACTTTTGAATAATGGGTATATATGCCCAAGTGTGTCACCTTGGGGTGCTCCAATGCTATTTTTGAAGAAGAAGGTTGGAACCTTATGGTTTTGCATTGATTTCAGACAATTGAATAAGGTTACCATAAAAAACAAATATCCTTTTCCAAGGATTGATGATGTATTTGATCAACTGAAATGTGAAATGATGTTTTCTAAGATTGAGTTGAGGTCAGACTTTCATTAAGTGAGAATAAAAGACGAAGATATCAACAAGACAATATTTAGAATAAGATATGGACATTATGAGTTTATGGTTGATCCAGATTATTTTGCGAATGAAATCAAGGTAGAGATATAACCACAAAATATATAGAAATATTGCAATAAATACAGAGATACAATAATGCACAATTTTTATTAATGAAAGTAATGTATAGAAAC
Organism: Picea sitchensis; assembly: GCA_010110895.2. Classification (NCBI taxonomy): domain Eukaryota; kingdom Viridiplantae; phylum Streptophyta; class Pinopsida; order Pinales; family Pinaceae; genus Picea; species Picea sitchensis. The sequence goes on along the minus strand of SNQJ01S0054299.1, from coordinate 10,614 downwards.
TGTCAAAATACAAAGTGAATGAACTCGCTAGAATGGTGGCAACTTATCTCTGAGAAGAGATGTGATAGCTACGCTCATTCACAAGAAGATGATGATGTTTACAATGAGTCTCTAAAGGCCTTTTTAACATAAAAAAAATCCAAAACCCTAACCTTGGAAGATGAAACGCCAACAGGTTTGCGGGCCCTGATGGGGGTAGTTGATATGTCAACTTCTTGAGGGTGTAACTTTTGCATACGATCTCCATTTCGGGTGTTCAATACCTCGTCTAAAAGGTCTATTTGAGAAGTACAATTTTTTTTTTAGGAACAAGGTGTGTTGTTAGCAACCTGTGCCCCCCAAAATTCCAAACAAACGTCGTTTAGGGCCTCTAAACGACCTCGAAAGTTTAGGACTCGAAAAAATGTAAAAAACTGCTAAAATGGAAAACTATTCTTTGAGCCAGTGGAATAGGTGGGTGGCCATTGATATCTGTCTGGATCAGTGGTGGTTCCATTTGGGATATAAAATGCACTAGCTATCTTCATGTGTCTAGTGAATGGAGTGTTCAGAGAATATTTGGATACATTTGTAATTGTTTTCTTGGATGATATAATCATCTAATTGAAGACAAAGGAGGACATGAGGAACATTTAAGGATGGTTCTACAAGTATCGAGGGGGCACTAGTTGTATGCCAAGTTAAGCAAATGCATTTTCTATCAAAGGAAGATACATTATTTGGGACATATTATTTCAAAGGAAGGGATAACAATGGATCTTGAGAAGATAGAGTCCATTAGAGGATGGACAACACCAAATAATGTTATAGAGGTCAGATCATTCATGGGACTTGTAGGTTATTATAGAAGATTCATTAAAGGTTTTTCAAAGATTGCAAACCCAATTACTTCTTTGCAAAATAAGGGTGTAAAATTCATATGGAATTCTGAATGTGAAGAAATATTTCAACAACTGGAGAATATATCGACAAGTGCACCAATATTGAAGATTGCAAATCCAAATGAAGCTTTTGTTGTATGCACCGATACATGCAAGGGGGGGCTTGGTGGATTCCTCATACAAAATGGACATGTGGTATGTTATGAGTCAATGAAGATGAAAGAACATGAGAGGAACTATTCCACACATGACTTAGAGCTGGTAGCCATAGTCCATACCTTAAAAATGTGGAGGCATTATCTCATGGGAAAAATATTTGAGTTGAGAATAGACCATAGTGGTTAGAAATATTTATTTGGACAACCAACCTTGAATGCTAGACAAGTTAGATGGTTGGAATTTCTTAGTGAATATGAATTTGATATAAAACATATTAAATGAAAGGAAAATAAAGTTGTTGATGCACTCAATAGGAGAGTGCATGTGATGCATGCTACAACCATTAGCATGTACAGGTTTGATTAGAAAGACAAAAATTTAAAGGTTGCAAATTTAGATCAACACTATTTGAAAATAAAAGAAGCAATATAACAAGGAAATTTTCAATAGAATATTAAATATTTTGAATTGAAAGTGGATGGATTTATCATGTACATGGGAAAAATATATGTGCCAAAATACAGAGAGTTGAAAAACATATTGATGGAGAAATGCATATTGTGCCTTATGTTGAGCACCCAAGATATCAGAAATCAATTGCAACTATACGAAGCCAATACTATTGGCCAGGAATGAAGAAAGAGGTGGTTGATTACATAATCAAATGTCTATAATGTCAAAAGGTAAAGGATGAGCATAGACACCCAGTTGGACAGTTACAACCATTTCCCATTCTTGAGTGGAAATGAAAAGTTGTTACAATTTATTTTATTACTAAAATAACTAGAACTATAAAATAACATGATTCCATCATGGTAGTGGTGGATAAATTAACTAAGGTTGCCCATTTTATTCCAATGAATCTAACTCAAAAGGTAGCCAACATTGGAAAAATATGTATGAAGGAAAATGTTAGTCTACATGGTATGCCTAAGGCGATTGGTCCTGACAGAGATCCAAAGTTCACATCAAATTTTTGGAAGGGGTTGTTTAAAGGATTTGGGAGGAATTTAAATTTCAATACAACATATAACCCAAATTCATATGGGAAAACATAGAGGACTAATAGGATAATTAAAGATATGTTAAGAAAGTATGAAATTGACCATCCATCCGAGTGAGAAGACCATCTTCACTTGGATGAATTTGCTTACAATAATGGGTACCGAGAATAATTGAAGATGAGCTTGTTTGAATACTTGTATGGCACAAAAATGAAAAACACCAGTGAGTTGGGATAACCCAATAGACATAGAAATTATTGGGCCTGAATTGCTAAGGGAAATGGAAGAAAAGATGGTAAAGATCAAGAAGAATTTAAAGGTTGCATAAGGCATACCAAAGACTTATGCAGATAAAAACAGGGCATACATGGAATTAAAAGTGGGTGAACGTGTGTTTTTAAAAGTAAATGCTAAAATGATCTCGCTATGACTAAGAAGTTCCCCAAAGTTGGTGGTGGAATACTGTGGACTGTTTGAAGTTTTAGAAAAGAGAGGCCCAGTTTCATACATGATTGCATTACCTGCATCCATGAGAATTCATAATGTATTTCATGTATCTTTATTGAAGAAATATGTGTCTAATCCTAACCACGCAATTGATTGGGCTGTGATCTAGGTGGAGCACGAATGGGACTTTCAGGTGGAACCAATACACATATTGAAATGGAAATTCAAAGTGCTTAGGAACAAATCCATTGGACTGGTAAAGGCTCAATGGGCCTACTACAATCTTGAAGATTCTACATGGAAGCATGAGGAGGCCGTGCAGGAGGAATACCTGTAATGTTTTGAAAATTTTGAAGAAAGTTGAATGTATATTTGTATATAAGTGTGCAAGGCTCCATTTTGGCAGCTGGAATACCTAGAGCCACATGTCAGAGATTTTCCTATTCGATTTTTTTCTAGAGCCTTGGAAAGGAAGTGGTACATCCCAAGAGACTGTGGTGTAGAGAAGGGGGTACACTTCCTTGGGTTGTGTAGGTTGAGGGGAAACAAGATATTGTTGGTTGGAATTGCTATTGGAGTTGTGAAATTGAAAAAGTACCGAGCAATATGATTTAAAATTTGTATATGTATTCCAGTGTGGTGTTTTTCACCGAGGATGGTGAAAATTATAGGGTGAGGGGAATGTAACATCCATGTTTTTAATCTCCAATGTAGTCATGTATAATGTAAATATGATAAATGGCCATGGGACAAGTGATGTAATATGTAAACATTGCATATCAAATTAATAAAATAAAATGTAACGACGACTGCAGATGGACATGAACAGAGTCATGGGAACTAATTTTCCACAATAGAGGAGGGGTCTAAGGGGGGGTTTTATTCTTGTGTCTTAAATCCCAAACCATTCCTAAAATTATTGTTTTGGGTGAACCTTCTAATTTTCCCCTTGAGTGTATGAGAAGCCAATAATTAAACACATGTGAGAGGATTAGTGTGAAAATTCACATCCCATAGTTATGAGAGCATGGGGGATGAGTACAATCAACATTGGGGAATGTGAGAGTCAACTTTTATGGGGAAAAGAGAAATTTGTATGGAAAAAGAGAGGAGTTTTTATAGTTAGTTTTTAGGGACAACAAGGGAGAACATAGAATTAGAGCTTGAAGGAAGTCATATTGTGGCAGCTTGTTGGATCTATAAATTCAAGAAGAAGTGGGATGTTAGGCCTGTAGAGTGAGATTTTATATGAGATATTACCCTACAACAGTGAGCTTGCTGCTATGAGATTTTTTCTGTTGTAGTTGACTTCCCTAGAATCCCCAACAAGATACATTCCTAGCGAACATGTGTTGGAGCCCTATAGGGAAGTGGGAAGGCCTGAGGGACTATGTGCAGTGAAGGGGGATCCCATTCCTTGGGTTGTGCAAGTTGAGAAGAAGAGAGTTGATGGATTGGGATAGCTATAGGATAATTAGCTTGATGTGGGTTGTGTTGGGTTGTGAGTGGACAATAGAGATATACTCATTTCTTATGGATTCAAAACCACAACACGAGGCTGATATGCTACTGATATTTGGAGCAACAAATCTACAAGTGGGTGGAACGTCTGTCCCATGTAGCCAATTTCACATCTAGTTTAAAAGATATGTGTTTGTCTCTATTATATTGTTTTTAATTATGGGTTTTAATTGTTGTGCATATACGATGTACTTGCGTGAAATATATGTTGTTGTGTATATGTTAGTTGGATGCATTCGTAACGTTTTTAGATGCATGTTAAATCCTTAATGCATTTCATTTAATTGTGGAAATTCATTATTGTGTGCTTACTCTGAGTTTTAAGAATTTATATATTGTCATGTGGATGTTAATTTTATTGCATTCATGTATTAAAAAAATGTTGTTAGTTGCATGGGATTTTTTTAAATTGCCGGTTTTAGTAGCGGGGGACTCTACACCACTAGAAAGTGGAACTAGAATTTTTCAATCCAAAAGGCATGACCTTTTAGGTGAATGTTCCCCAGGGAGTAGAAAAATTAGTCTCGTACTAGTCTTGGGGATGAATCCAGTCTTTTTTATAGTCACATAATCCATTCATAAAAGGATACAACCTTATGGCCCACACAAGCATCGGTAATTTTGTCTATTAATGGAACAGGGTAATTTTAGTTGACATAGGTCCTATTGATATCATAAAAAGTATTACAAACATGAATGTTTCCTTGTTTCTTGTTAACATGGATATGATTAGATACCTAAGTGGTATATGTTATTGGATAAATGAAATTATCCTTATGAAGCTTATCAATTTCAAATTTAATGACTAGAGCATTAGAAATATGAATAGGCCTTTGTTTCTCTCACACTAGAGACATGTTAGGCCAAGTATTTATATGGTATTTTTATAATGGTAGGTTCAAGTCCTATAATTTATAAATAAGACTAGGAAAAAATGTCACAAAAATCTTAGAAAAAATATTTATAAGCCACAACCTCTTTAGTAGAACATGGCCAAAAAGAATGTGTTTACTGACAACGGGATTAATAGAAATATCCACTTTGATTGTGGGGGAAATTTTAACCATGTTTCCTTCCTCAAAGACATTTGGATCAAGAATTGGATTTTTAAATATTGAATCGACATATATGGAAGAAAAATCCATAATAGAAGAGGTAAGAGGTACAAAGAGGCACTGAAGTAATCAAAGTGAATCTTATATAAATTCCTAATGAACATGAAGGATGATCAAAACACAAATATACCAATAAGGAGGAAACACAACAAATGGACATGGATTTGATATTCACATTACTAGTGGAAAGTACCTCTTCTATAGGTGAAACATGAGGTGCAACAATAATTTTGCACATTGTTACAAGAGTGGTTCTAAACTTGGGGAGTTCAGGACAATTGTGTGAATAATGAACATAGGTATCACATAAAGAACATGAATTATTTGTACACAAAATTTGTTTCATTTATTCAGAGTATGGGAGAGTGATCTCAACCACTAGGATGGATTTATTAGAGATATCTTCCTTAGGGTAAATAAAATACCACAATGTTGGAAGCTCTAGGAAATGATGGGTGGTTTGGTTTTTGACATTGTAGAGGGCACACTGAAATGTACAATTGTTAGGTGTAGTGGTCTAAGTGGTCACAACCAGCTCCAATGGGTTGGTGCTCCTAGCTTCTCCCCCCATCCCCTCAACATACTTCTTACATTTGATAGTCTAAGTTTTAGGAACAAGCTCTTGAAATGGATACATACATGTACTTATGGTGTACTCATAGGATGAACTGGAGTCAAGACTAATTTGGGGGATGGTGCTAAGAAACTGGTGGAATAGGTGGGTTGAGACACTATATAGGAATACCTAAAGTGAGTCCTTTGGAAGATTCGATGTTTCCATGATAGGGGTTCACACTATACTAGGAGGAGGAAATAACAATGGAATTTGTGCAATAGGTGAACCAACCCATGTATTTCCTACCACTAGAGGAGTATTGGGCTCCATATGTGGTTGAAAATATGATTATCCATATGTGATGTTCCTTCAAGTGGAACATTTGGAAGTTGTATTGAGTAGGTTCCAAATAAATAAGGGTCATAAAACACACCTAAACCAACTTCAAAAAAGAAGGCATCCATAGGCTACCTTCAAGAGATGGTAGGACACTGTCTAGATTGGAAATTGACATAGTATTTTGATATGTAAGATGATACAAAATCACAATATTTGTTTGTTGTGGAAACACCATGAGATAGAATACTATGTATTCCACAACCTTCATAACATACACATAACTTCATCTTAATATAATGTTGTAATTAATTTGGGTGTCTACAACCTCAATATCAATCAAGGTGGTCTTACTAGAAAATTCAATGCAAATATTTTGAAAAAGTACTTTTGGTTGGGAAGTATGGCCATCATATGCATGAAAAATCATGAGTGATGGAATAAAATATAGTCAACCTAACGTCTTCCAAAATTGGATGGGAATGACCCATGTGGAAGCACCCTCATCAATAATTGAATGATGGATAATCAAGTTCTTGATAATGATTGGTACTTGAAAGAAAATTGAAGAAGGAATACAAGGCTCTCCATAATCTAAGTTGAAGGTAATCAATATAGTGTTATATAAGTCAATCATAACCAAGGACATGATCAAGGGATTCCTCATTGAGGGGTGGTTCTGAAACACCTCAAGGGTAGACATGGCAGAAGAAGACTATTCGAAATCATCCACCCCACTATAATGATGAGCATCCTTTACATGAGGGTTATGAGTAGTATGATGCAAAGGAACCTTTGGTACTTTGGGATTGGGGTCAACATTTGGTCACATAATTTGCAAGGGAACACTAGTTGGGGTGGTTCATCTTCCTTATCTAAAGGGGTGAGTTCAAGTTCCATACCATATTGATACCTCCAAGAATAAAGGTTGACATCTATAGACTTCATGAAAATATTCTAGAATCAATGATCTCCAAGAGGAGTAGATGTGGATGATTGATTGAGATGAGGTGACTTTAGTTGCGTTGTTACTAACCCTTGTGGTGGAAAGGGATTTTGCAACATCATAGGTTGGGAAATAGGAGGGGAGTGGGTTGAGTACTATCTTGACCTTGGATGACCTTGATGAACTCATGTTGCACTATTTATTCTAACATACAATGTACCATAGATAACAATGGACAATTATGGGTGTAATGTCAATACACTCGCAAAGAGAACAAAGGTGGTTTATCTGTAACTAAGCATTATTTCTTTGCTTGGGAAAATGATTAGGATCTTTATTTTTGTTTGTGGGATTAGGATTTCCCCTGGAATTAGTAGGAAAAGTAGGAGGGTTTCCCCTAACCCATTGATTTTGATTGTTAACCTTTTTCTTCCATTTATTTTTATTCTTAATGATTTTCTGTGCATTAAGAGAATGGACACATTTTTTGGGGAATAAACCTATCCTTATGGGAAGGAATTTGTTGAGATTTATTCAAGCAATATGGAGGTGTCTATGCATGTGGTGTTGAGGGATCTAGAGGGGAAAAATGAATGGATAATGAGAGTTATGGGACATAGGAGCCATGTAGGAAGAAGACATACTACATGTAGTGTCAGTACATGAAGGTCCATGAGCATGGGGTTGTGTAAGAGGAATTGAGTATAAATTATCAACTCCAACATGCAATCATGAACATGAATTATCATATGGGTTGTAAGGAATATGATGTTTCCCATAGGGGGTTGTACGAAACATGCAAATTTTTTTACCACAATGGTTCTCATACATATTATTACCGATATATAAATGCATTTGGCCATAAGGATTAGAAGTAGAAGTGAAAAAACCTATGACCCCATCCATGGCATGGGATTCCCTTACCTAATCCTATCAGGTGGAATCAAAATGAGGGGCATTAAGAAGAATGGTATATAATTAAATTGACTATCCATAGATAAGATATAATTGTTGAGACTTGGAAATAGATTCTTCTTCAATGTGGGGCATAGTTGATGCAACATATTTAGCTATAATGGGGAGGAGTGATTCCAAAAAATAATCAAGGAGAATGGAATCATCTAACTTAAATTTTCATAATCTCTGTCATCTATGCCATTCATGGATGTGTTCCATGATATGGGTGGTCATAGTTTGATGAAAATAAATGACTTCCATTCCCTCATCGCACCTAACATGTGATTGAAATAAGGTTAAAATATAGTCACCAATGATGCAAAATTAGGGTGGGAACCAACGAGTTTATCGATACACCATTTCACAGAAAATATAATGACGGTGCATTGAAACAAGCATAACCTAATAGAATGGTCAAACAATACTATTTGAGGAACATAATAAGTGAAAGGACATTATGTGATTGCATGGATATTCTCTAACACACCCTTCATATTTTGGAACGTTTGTAGGTAAGTTGGTAGGCATGGGATACCAAGCAAGATTTTGTTGGATGTGATCATTCACAAGCTTAGTAAACTCCAAGAGGTTAATAATATCCATGTATAATAGGTTTAGTGCGTGATTTATATTAGCATTCACATTATTGGTATTGTTGGCATTATGCAAATTATTTTCTGCCATGTTGGAGGTGGGACTAACTCAATATATGAATATATGGGAACCAAGGAACATTTTAAGGATTCATACTTATCTTAAAGTGTAGAAACCTTAGTGAATCTTACTAATTCTTAAAATTCCAACCATAAAATGTTTGATGATAATTTTATAAGAATATACAAATTTCTAAGGATTTTATATGGTTTCTAGAAAATTTTGKTGACTTTTAGAGTAAAATACTTTTATCCTGTAGAATTTGGGTGAATCAATTTAGAAAAAAAATGGAAATTAGTGAATTTTTTTTGGATAAACACATGGAAATTAKCCCATCGGTAAAATTTATCCCTTAAAATTTTCCCTAATGAGAACTAGATGAGGAAAAATTAGATAAGAACAAACTCATCTTAGAAGAGCTTGAAGAGGAYGAACTCGAAGGTGAAATAAGAGAAGATGAAAGTCAATTGTGTTCAATCCTCACATGGTAAGTGGGAGGAATGACATGACCAGGATACCAAGTAAAGGATGAAGTCCCTTGATCCTACAATAATACCTAAGGGATATTGGAGGTGAAATCTTGACGGTGTGACTATTCATCTCAACAAAAAATGATAACTATCTAAGGATAGTGAACAAGAAAAAACAATGATTATAATGCAAATGAGAAATCGAATGGAATTAGGTGTGATGTTGGTGCAATGTGTTCCAATAAAGTAAATGATTAAAGCAATATTATTCTCCCTATAAAAGAAAAAAACTCACTAACCTAAGAGGATCTATTGCTCAAACAATATAATAATAAACTAAAATCTTCAAAACACTTCTTAACAAATGGTGATGAAATCCACCATGAAAATTGACTAATGAGCCAAACAAGGGACTTACAAACAATCAAATTGGTGGGGTATTGGGTCCACCAAAAGAGTGAGTAAATATATAACATCCCCCAACTCATCCATAGAACACTACTTGCAGAATACACATATAAAAATTGAAATTTCACTGTTGATTTGTTGGTTGTAGCTTACCAACTATGATTTAATTCACAATTTAAACCATAATTGGTTACCATAATGAAATGAACCTACAACATTCTAAATGAACAATAATGCATCAATTAAATCATTCACAATAGCAATAAACCATTCACATACACAGATTTAAGCATAGAAATTAAACTTAGGAAATAACTCTCGAAATAAATAAGCACTTATCTTTATAGAACGTTTATGCAACCAACTTCTTGGGAAGGAAGTTCCACCCAATGATAGGCCCATTGTTTTACATATAAAAAGAAATTCACCCCCGAGTTGGGGCTAGGAACTCACGACCCACTCACACCTCAATACTACACAACCCATTGATATCGTCCTACAATTATCCTGAATTTACCTCTAGCTCTCTTCCTCTTGACCTATCCAACCCAAGGAATGTACCATTTCACTGCTCTCAATCCATCAGGAATATCATTCATTTATCAGGGTTTCTATGGCTCACGTGGCTAGGAATATATGTTGGACACACCTACCACACTTAGAGGGGGGGGTGAATGAGTGTGGGGATCTTTTTCCCAAAACTTCCCTCTTACACAAAAACTCCTTAGTTAACATTCAACATTTTCTCATTACTCATTGATGTCATTTATAATCAGTTAGATGTGAATACATATCAGAAACATATCATCAACAAATCATCTCCACAAGGAACATAAAGAACACAAGATGTATGTACAATTTTTCTTTTTATTATGGACTTCAATCTGAGGGTTTTTCAGCAACAACTGAATAGAGTAAAACTCTACAAGAGAACCAGATATATAGGCAAGACTCAACTTACATTCTCAACACCAACTGAGATGAGGCAACAATCCTTAACAGATATCAATCTGTCAACATAAACAAGTGCATCAACCATGCACCAACCTGTGCCAAACAACCTATAATCAACCTGTACCATAAACAAGTGCATCCATCCATGTACCAAGTATATACCAATAATGTGACAAATACTCATAAAAAATGACTTATCAATATGT